>NW_019167860.1:10871502-10927402 GCF_002303985.1 Durio zibethinus | reverse complement strand
GAAGAATAATAATTCTTGAGTTAATTTGGTCTCAATAATATGAAATAATTAATCACTTGATTAATCTAAATCATGAAATTCATGAACTGCCTTCTTTTTATGCTTCTTCTTATTAATATTTATTAATGTCTTTATTTTAAAATTCATAAAAATTTTAAAAATTTTCGTTCAAACCCATCGAAAGGTATTGTCCATTAATGCAATAATTCTAAACAATTTCAGTTGGACAAACAATACTAATTATGTGGATATACGTTTTTGGATAGAGAGAGGAATTATATATCTGAACATGTTTTCTATGTTTTTAATTTAATAAATGGGTTGACCTACTTTTTCAGTTTATAAGTTTAGTCTAATTAGAGTAGGTCTATGAATAAAATTTTTAAATTCAAGTTTGACGAGATATTATTAAATGAATAAAACAACTTTTTTTAAATTAATTTTAATTTAAAATATATTTAAAAATATTAATTTTTAAAATTTTTGGGTCACATGTTCATGGGTTGAGCTTTGGACAAGGATTCCCAAAAATCAACTAAAGTCTAATCCAATCCAATTTGATCCATAAACGTCTTTAGCTATTCATAAATGAATTAATTGTTTGATTTTTTGTAGAAGAAAGAAAAAACTAAAACTCAAAATATATCTCAAACGAGCAACATCAATATGGTGTCACCAAAATATGTTGGCTTAACTCTATTATGGGATTCCTTGAAGAAGTGCAGCCTCAATTGAAAATTTTCTATTCTTGATACAGAAGATCCTTAATATCCAATAATAAAATTTGTAATTTGAGTTTAATTTTAACCTTATCATCATGGGATATGACTAAGCATTTAACAATAATCAAGTCACTTTTTCTCTTAACCATTTCTTAGATAAACTTAAGATATATTTGATCTTAAATTAGTTTATAGTAAGAATGATTTTGCCCTCATAAATGTCCTTTAATTCTCGATTTTGATTCATGAATGAATTTTTGGACACACCACGATACATGCACCATCCAACATTTTATTGTACAAAAGCAGAAACAAGATAGAAGTATCTCATTAAAAGTTTCCTTATGCTAAGGTTGTATATAGATATGGTAAATACTTTATAATCAAGTTCATATATGATTTTTTTTATTAAACAGCAAGGAGTTTTTGAGTTTTATCCAATACATTTTTTTTGGACGAGTCCAAACAAGTTTATTTATGTTAAATTTATCGAATTCATGAAAAATTATCTTTTCATAATCTTCAAATGAATTCAAACCCATGCAAATAAAGAAAAAAAAACATTTTATTTATCACTTGAACCAACTATCCAATGATAAATTAATGATTTTCATTAAATAAGGTTTAACAATTGCCTTGGCATATATGTGGGCAACTAAAAATGATTCATTTTAGAGGTGCATGTACTTTCTTTATTCCTCTTGACCCTTGCAAAAAAAAAAAAAAAATTATGTGAATAAATTTTTTCGAATTTATAATTTCTAGATGATAACTCCAACAATGTATCAATTATTTCAAAAGTCAGTCAACGGATGATTTTTCTTTTTAAATATCTTTCCTTAGATAATAAATTCACAAATATTTTCAATATTCAAAGTTTCTTCTCTAGCAATGTTCTTGATGTTTGCATATCTAAATTAATTAAATAGTAAGGTAATTCTACTATTTTGTCTAAAAAAAAAAAAGAAAAGAAAGAAAATGGTCGAATTCTTATAATTTCATCTATATATTAATAAATTATTATATGTGAAACTATATTTTTGTAAAAAAAAAAAATCCTTAAATCACAATCTTGATACAGTGATTTTGAATAGCAGATGTATTTCAAATATGATTTAAAGAGTAGATTTTAATACATTGATGTCAAGCATATCCTGATTCATGCATGCAGATTAGAGTTTTGTACATCATAATTAAACAGAAAATTGGTTCTTCTCTTCCTTTTTTTTTTTTTGCCGAGGTAGTAAATATATGGTATAATGTGTGAGCATGTAGCCTTAATTAAGGGCGGTCCACTATTAATTATTTATCATCGGTATATATTTCTTAAATCAATTGTTTTTATGAAATTATAAAAATAAAAGAATCATAATCATAATTAAGTATTATTTTTGTATAAAAATTATTAAATTAAATCAAACAAACCAATTAACTAATAAATTAGTACAAAATTAAACAAATCTTGTGTGACGTCATAAAATTTTAGAATGGATTATAATTCATATAAAGAAGATAAAGCATAAAAATTTTAATTTAATAATGAATTTATATATGATTGTAACATATCCATTTAAGTAAATTGAATTATTAAAAAAAAAGTATAATTTAAATGCCCCTTCCCCAAACATTATATTAGTAAAATGAACACATAACAAACAAATAATTAAATCAATAAGTAAAACCTTTTTTTTTTCAATTTCAACTGTATAGGATAATAATCTTTACTCAATTGCATTTGTAATCATATTAAAACAAAATTTTTCATGAAAATTTTCAATTAATTAATTGTTAATACTACAATCAACAAGCTTAATTTCCATGAAACTGGATGGTTCCATGACATGTTACATTCAGGCATAGCTAAGCAACTCAAGGAGGCTTGTTCCCTTGTGAATAATCTTCCAACGTTAGAGATAATATAAGTTTTTTGTTGTAGTGATTAAAAATATGGATTCACCTTTCACACCTATGCATTCCATAATACCAATTCATTAGGATCAGTGTGGGATAAATAACATGTCGAATCAAAAGGGGTCCATGAACTAGAAAAATTAATCAAACCTACATAACTCACATCTAATGATCTAATGGCGTATTCTTTAATGCCCTAAATTTCTATGCATTGGCAAAAAAAAACCTAAATTCTATGCTCAATTTTGGTATAAATAGGCATGAAGGCAAGCCACAAAATACAACACCTTAAAGCAGTAATTCATCTTACTAGCTACTTCTTGCATAGCTTACAATGGCTGCTAAACTTTCTCTTCAGGTTCTTGGAGCATTCCTTATGTTCCTTGTGCTGCAACCTTTTCTAGCTACGTCTAGGCCACTAAAACTCGAATCCCTTCAGAATCTTGAGGGTGCCCTAACACTGTCATTGGACTTAATCAAGTCAAGCAATACCTCAAGGCCTTTGGCTACTATCCCAATGACATCGATCTTATTGATGATCATTTTGATGAGTCTTTAGTGTCTGCTCTTGAAGCATTCCTGGAAATTTTCCATCTCAAAGTAACTGGCAAGATTGACCCTGATACAATCAAAACAATGTTGACCCCACGATGTGGTGTCCCTGATGTCATCCGTAACAGAACTTCTAGTGGCACTAAGGGAACACATGGCCATAATCATGGCATATTTCACTTAGTTGCTAACTATTCCTTTTTCCCTGGGAGCCCCATATAGAGCAGGTACGAGCTCACCTACAATTTACCACCTGATTCTTACCAGGTGGTTAATTTTCAAGTACTGCGATCCGTATTTGCCCAATGAATTCTAAAAATGGGCAGCTGTTTCTCCATTTAGGTTTCAGGAGGTATCACAAGGCAATCAAGCTGATATCGGGAATGGGTTTTATCGATATGACCATGGGGATGGTTATCCATTTGATGGGCCTGGAAACGTTTCGGCTCATGCTTTTGCACCCGAAGATGGGCTTTTTCACTATGATACAGCCGAGAATTGGAGCTCTAATCCTACTTCACCTGATCAAGTGGATTCATGAAATAGGACATAATCTCGGCCTTGATCATAGCTGGGATCAAAATGCAATCATGTATCCGACAATTCCACATGGAACTACCAAAAGGAACCTAGGCCAAGACGATATTAATGGCTTACAGGCTTTATATGGCTACTAGCATGCAAGGCCTTGCTTCAGTGAAACCTATACAGGTTTCATGACTTGAGAAGCATAATTATATCATCTTAAATAAGTGATTACCACTAGAGTTTAAAGACTAGAATAAGAAGCTATATGTAAGCGTAAAGCTTTAGTTTCCATGTAAGTTATGCATAATTTTTGAAAGAAAGTTGCTATTAGGGTTGGCAACAGGTCGAGATGAGATGTGTTTTTGTTCATTTCGAATTCGATCTGATTTTACAATCATAAAACATATATTCGACTCGACCTAATTTTTTTTATTTTTTAATATCCGAACCCGACCCGAAAATCGATATTGTATAAATCGTATCCGATTTGAAATTAATAAAATATTATTTTTTAAAATATAAAATATTATTTTTTAAATATAAATATATAATTATATATAAATAAAAATTTTAAAAATAATTTTTAATATAGTATCGGATCGAATTAGATTTGCTTAAAATTTGAATCCGATCCGACCCGACCCGAAACTCAAAACTTTTTTTTAAAGAAAAATCATTCTATAAAATAAGATCAAATCAAAATTCATTGAACTTGAGTTAAATTACCAACCCTAGATGGTATGTCTTAGCGGTTCTCATACTATTACGTTTGAAAGCTTCGAAACTTCACTTGCATTCATATAAATGTTTTCATTATAATAATTATTTGTTTAATAATTTTAATGTATAGTTAAAGTTAAAACATGAAATTTCGAAAAGAATGTGTCAAATACGAACCTTTTGGGATATTGTTCACAGGAAAAGATCAGTTATCTTTTTTTTTTTTTTTATGAAATCATGAAAAAAAAAAGAGTTTAGGTTGAAAGGAAACTTCTTCAGTTCAGAATTAAAGACAAACCGTAAATTTTAGAGAGGATTTAGTCCTTACAAATGAAAATCAGTTATCTTTGTTCGTATAATTCAACACCCAATCTCCATTTGTACAAAAAACAATTAAATTATTGTATTGTGTATATTAATAGGATTACTACTAATTGTAATTTAATCATTATAATTTGATTTTCATGTATTATTTCTTAATTTTATATTTTATGAGCTCTAAAAATCACCTTAAATTAATACTTATCTAATTATCTTCTTATTTGATTTTCATACCCAAAATTATCCAAAAAACAAAATAATTATCGTAAATTGAAAAGAAAGATGATAATGATAATAAGAATCGATAGTAATAGAATTAAAAAAAAAAAAATCTTATTTTTATTTTTAAACTTGCTTTATCATAACAACATAATTAATCAAGTAAAAAATTAAAATTTTGCGAACAATCATATTATCTTTTGATGAAATTATTAATTTGTAATTCCATTGATAAAATCCTAACAGTTTCAATATCCAAAAAAAAATTTTTAATGAATAAAAGTGAGGAAAAAGGTTTTGGATATTCCTCCTATATATTATATAGATTCAATGTAATATTGGTTATACTTGGCTGCATGGAGGGATTTACTACCAAGGGTGGGGAAATTTTGCCATAAATTCTATTAAATTCTAGTTCTTTGAATATTCCACTTAATTTGAAAAAAAATATATTAATATTCTAAAATATTTTAAAACAATGAGGGTAATTGATACAAAATAATCTCTTTATTACCAAAAGTACTAAGATTATGTTAAATATTTTATTAAAAATTATAATTTCATAAATTATTCATATAAATTTTTAAATTCTATAAATGAGATTAAAAAATTATCAAATTTTTTTTTTAATTGACCATTGAGTATTATCCCATCAACCACCCAACCCATGACTTTCCAAACTAAAGGGAATCAACCGAGCCCATCCAACTTGACTGACTCAACCAGGTGAGCCCCATTGGCCCCACCCCCGAACCCCTCTAAATAGTAGAAAGTCTCCCCAGTTGACCCAACCCAACTCATAATTCTCAACCAGACCTCAGCAACAATACCCAACAGCACCCCGGAATGGCTGATCGCAACCACCACCACCGTCCCAACCGCCTTTCCGTCCCTCCACGCGCCACCACTTTTACGAACCCCACCACAAAAACGGCCACCCCAAGATCTTACCCTTTGTATTCCTATCCTTCCCTCGCAACCCCAACTCCAACGCCCTCAAAACACCGCCTCTCCCTCCAATCTTCCAAAGCCTCCTATTCCTCGCAGAAAAGATCCTCCTTTTCTTTCCTCCTCCTCCTCCTCCTTTCCCTCCGCTCTCTTTACTCTCTCCTCCCTTTCCTCCGCTCGTCCCCTCCTTCTTTCTCTGTTTTCCCTTTCTCTTTCCTCCTTTCCTTCCTCTCATTCCTCCTCTCTCTCTCCTTTTCCCTCTTCTCCAAAAAACACCCCAGAAACCACCCAATTCTTTCCCTTTCCTCTCTCTCCAACTCTCAGCTCAAACTTTTACTCTCAAAGTCCTTCCTTTTATCAATTATCTTCCTTCTCAGGTTCCAGGCTCTTAGATACTGTGGTACAGCTGCTATGATCTTGGCTGAACTATCCGGAAACCTTGTTGGCAGGCTATTTTCTGACGCAAAAACTCCGAGAAAAAGGTCGTTTTTTTCGTCTCAATTCATTGGGTTTTGCTTTTTATTTATTGGGTTGATGTTATTATCTTTAAGTTGGGACAGAGTAGATTGTTTCCCTTGGAATAAGACTGGGTTTTCTATGTTCCTAGAGAAGGTTGTGTTAGAATTTGGCAATGTTGTTGCCATTTTTATCAGGGTTTTTAGGCTGTTATGAGAAGGTTTCGATGAACTGGGGAAGCATTAGGCAGCTTGGTCGGAAAAGGGTTCGGTTGATTTCATTGTTTTTCGCTACTGTTATGCTTTTTGTTCCTGCTGTTGTTAGTTTCTTTGTTTATGAAAGTGAAGGAGGAGGAGGAGGAGGAGGAAATGTTTCCAATTGAGAATTTAGGCTGGCCTTGTGAATACTGTGTTTTCGGAGTGCTTTTGAGTGAGAATTATAGTGATGAAGATGATAAGTTAGTGAGTTCTAAAGATTTTCAAAGGGAATTTGTGGTTACATTTGTCTGTACTGTTATTTTGGAGTTGTTTTATTTTGATGAGGTATCCCTTTTGGGGCTGTTGTTGTGCGGTTTATTGTTGTACTTTGGTGTTCAAGAACTGAGTTCTGTTTACTCTAGTTATATTGAATTGGGGATAGAATCTTCAGAGTCTTTTAGTATGACGATAATGAAACCTGTTCGGCATATTTTGAGTGAGCGAAAGTCTCGAAAGATCGCAATGTTCCTGTTGATTAATACTGGATATATGGTTGTAGAATTTGTTGCTGGCTTCATGAGTAACAGTCTTGGGTTGATATCAGATGCATGTCACATGTTGTTTGATTGTGCTGCATTGGCTATTGGGCTATATGCTTCATATATTTCACGGTTGCCAGCTAATAATCAGTTCAATTATGGTAGAGGCAGATTTGAGATTCTATCAGGGTATGCTAATGCAGTTTTCCTGGTTCTAGTTGGGGCATTGATTGTGTTGGAATCCCTTGAGAGGATTTTGGACCCTCAAGAGATATCAACTAACAGTCTGTTAACTGTCTCCATTGGAGGGCTTGTTGTCAATGTGGTGGGTTTGATATTCTTTCATGAGGAGCATCATCATGCACATGGAGGATCATGTTCGCATTCACATTCTCATTCCCATTCCCATTCCCATTCCCACTCTCATGATCACCATCAGCATTCACATGTTCATGAAAGTCACGTTCAGCACCATGAGTATATAAATGTTTCCGATGGATGCCACGAATCATGCTCTGGCCATGAACACCTTCATGGTAACCAACATGGTAGCAATAATTGTCATGCTGAAGATCACAAAATAAACACCGAGTGCCATGACCTCCATGACCATGCTCATAATCACACCCTTCATGGTTGTGCTCATCATCATCATGGTCACCATGATCATGGACGTCAACACGATCATGCTCATAGTCATGACCACCATGATTGTGCCCATCATCATGATCTCCATGACGACAGACACCAACATGGTCACAAGGATCATCATCATGATCAAGGATCAGGTTTGCACTCCCATGCTCACTATTCAGAACCTACAGGTTATTTATCCTTGGCATATGAGCAGCTTCTATCTGATGGGAAGGGACCACAGAAGCACCAGCATCACCACATTGACCACAATATGGAAGGAATCTTCTTGCATGTTCTGGCAGACACCATGGGAAGTGTTGGAGTTGTTGTATCTACCCTCTTAATTAAGTACAAAGGATGGCTTGTTGCTGATCCTGCCTGCTCAATATTCATTTCGGTTCTAATTATATCATCTGTTATCCCATTACTTAGGAACTCTGCTGAAATTTTGCTTCAAAGAGTTCCTAGGTCTCAGGAGCAGGGTTTGAAGAAGGCCATAAGTGATGTTATGAAGATGAAGGGGGTATATTGTATTCAGAACTTTCATGCATGGAGCTTCACAAACACAGATATTGTTGGAACAATCCAACTTCATATATCAGCAGAAACTGACAAGGCTGCTACTAAAGGACAGGTGTCACACATCTTACATGATGCTGGAATCAAGGATTTGACATTGCAAGTGGAACGCGTTGAGCAATAGTAACTTGTCTAAGGTTGCACCATTGAGAGTGGAGATTAGCCTATTCATCTTGGGGACTGAATCTTGTTATGATCAAGGGCAGATAGCTCCAATTGATATGATGTTGAGGAGTATGGAATTATGGATTTCTCGATGCTTTCTTGGCGTATGTATATATTGGTAAGAATTGAGTTCAACATTGATGGATTTCGGCAAGCAACAAAAAATGAAAAGTGAATGTTTTGGTTACACACGGGATCAGCAGTCGTGTCTTCAATACTTAAGGGTAGTGATAATTTTCTCTTAGGTTCAGCTGACCACCAAACAAGAAGAATTCAATGATTTTGGAATGAAACAAACTGTTCTACATTATTTTCTTATGTAACCACTTTGCTTATGAAGGGAAAACTTGTTTTCATGGTTCATTTTGTTCCAACTGTCATATTTTTGGCATGTTTATTGAAAGTATAGTTTTGATTAGAAGAAAAAAATGAACTACAGTTTTGGAAGCATTTGTCAAAATGATAGTTGCCTACCCCAATCCACCAACTTCCCAATCTCATTATTGATATTGATAATATGGACAGATTCCTGCTTTCCTGTGTTTAGTATAGCAGCAAAGGAACTCAGCCTGTTCTTTTTCACCCAAGGAAGAGAGAGATCTATTTTGATCCGGATTTACCTTGTGGAGCCATGAAAATTAAGTTGGATTTGCTTTGATGTCAATTGTTGCGGATTGAATTGTCTATTAGGTGGAGGAAGACCCGTCAAAATCACCTTTTTTTTTTAAACCGATGTGAGATTGGTGATATACGCTTCTACTTTAGCCATCTTTGTCAGCAGGCAGATCTCCATCTTCATCTTGCAAGGCTTCTGAAAGACTTTGGAACAATCATATGTCTGACTTTTTTTGGTCTTTTACAAAGCAATTCAACATCAAGAGATAGATCATAAAATCCATAAGAGAAATCAAATGCTAGACTTTTATCCGGACTTTGGCTAACTTAAGATAATTAATACTACTTCGTAACTTATTTTGAGCGGTTCAAACTTCGAAGCATAACCAAAGCTTCATTTTGGTGGAATTTGGATCCTCCATCAAATTGAACGCAAACCAATTGAACTCTTTTCACTGTCCAACTAAAATCCCATAACTGAAATCTTCTCAAACTTTACTAAATTTGGATTTCTCTGAACTGATAAAGTAGTAACTATCTGTTTTCCGTTCTCTCCCTCTCTATTTCACTAAAATAAAGCATTAAAGCAAGGGTTTTTCGAGGGGAAGATATAGGCTTTTTGGACATGGAGAGTTCAGAGAAGGTTGTTGCCGTGATCATGGTTGGTGGACCCGCCGAAGGCAATAAACTTTGCCTTTTTTATCTATTAAGTGAGGCATTTTTTCCCTTGTGGGATTTTGATTTGTTGATTCTTGTTTTATTGTTTGGATTCTTTTTCCAGGGACAAGATTTAGGCCTCTATCATTCAATACTCCAAAACCTGTGTTCCGTATAGCAGGCAAGCCTATGGTTCATCACCTCCATTTATGCTTGTAAAAGAGTATTCTTTTTCTCATTTCTCAACCTTTTTGGCTTTTGCCCCTTTATTTGATTTCTGAAGAAATTTCAAAACATTTATCATATATTGTATTTTCACTGTTATTTTAATTCTATGTAACTGTTGGGATGAGGTTCACATGTAAATAAAGAATTCTACATCATTAAGAAATCTGAATGAGATATCTTATATATACGCGGAGAATTCAAAAACCTAATAGCTGAAGCTTTTAGATTCAAGTTATGTTTAACATGTAAATATGAGCTCCTTGGTGTATTCCCATGAGCTCCAAGTGTGACATATTTTATCTCATCAATTGATATCAGAGCCAAATGTTCGATTTGGATGTAGCAAGTGTGTAGAATTGGAACGCCTAAGAAGGTGATATACTGAGTCAATCTGTGATTGATTGCCAAGCTTAAGAGGCACTGAAACAATCTATAGGCAGTAAGATTGTGTGCTATGATTGAGTACAAGATTGAGAGGCACTGAAATAACCTCAGTAACAAGGTTGTGTGCTATGATTGAATCCAAACTTGAGAGGCATTCAGACAACCTAGACCCACAGAGTGGCAAGGTTGAATGTTGGGCTTAAAGTACACTAAGACCATCCAAGAAGTGAGGTTGCTTAGCCCAAAAAGAGATGTTGCTACGACTTACTAGCACGAGGGAGCTAAGGTGAGATTTGATCAAAACTCACAAATAAATGAGAGAGATTCACGTACGAGTAAAGAATCTCATATCAATAAGAAATCTGAATAAGATGTTTTATATGTACATGGAGGATCCAAAAACCTAATAGCTTAAGTTTTTGGGTTAAGTTATGTCTAACATATATGTATGAACTATCTGATGTGCTCCTATAGACTCCAAGTGTGACATATTTCCCCATCAATGTGCAGAGCAACAAATAATAAATTTTTGCATGTTCATTAATCACTAATAAACCCTTTTAAACAACAAAATTCAATAATTGTGCAACGCAATGAATATCAAACCTTTTTCATGACATTATAAACCCTTATTGATCAAAATGATCACATAAAAGGTGTTGCTTGATATCCATAGTGCTGACATTATCCAAAGTAATGCTAATTTTTTTTTATCTCAATTTATCATTCTTTTAATAAGTCATAAATCTTGTTATAAAAAAAAATACAATATATAATGGTGCCGTATGTCGAAAATTCAAAATTAAGTTCGGCAATTTCCAATCTTTATCAATAAAATACATAATTAAACAAATGTATCCATCAATATAGGATGATGTTCACATATAAGCAATCAAACAAATTCTACTTTGACAGTTTTTTCATATTAGATTTAAATTATATTAGATTTAAATTTCTCTTTCATTTTCTTCTTTAGTTGCAAGCAATCAATCTTGCAAGTATTATTACAAGTGGGTTTGCCATAACTATTCAAATAGAAATGAAATATTTTAAGTTTGACATCCTTGATAATTTTCAATGGATATTCATGACTAACAGCACTTGTAGTTATCATTTTGCGAGCAACAAATAAGTCTATTTTCTTATTTCCACCCTCATCCTCAATAAAAAGATTTATTTTGGTACGTTTTCCATCGGACAATACATAATGGACGTTCCTAGATAAGACCATGAATCATAACAGTCCGATAAAACTTGAATTTATTTCTTTCTTTGGTATCATTGTGTTTCGCTTGATACACATGTCGTTCCACAGGATCAAGCGTAACAAAAACATTCTAAATTAACATTAGATTTTTTCTCTTCCAAAAATTAGAAGATAAGTAGATATCGAGGAACATTCTACAGTGTTAGAATCATCATCACAATTTGATACGACTAATCATGCAGCCTTTAGCTTTGGCTTCATTCACTTTGCTTTTGAATACAAGACTCCAATTGTTATATAATTTAGATTGTTAATTGATTTAGTAGTGGAATCTGATAAAATCGCTTTGAACTAAAGAAAATATCTATCATAGCTCTACCAAATATTTTTTTGTATCAAGAATCAAAAATAAAAATGTGGATATAATCGAATGGTAAAATTTCTCTTTGTCAAGGGGAAGACGCGAGTTCAATTCGCCCAGGGCAATTGTATTGTATTTAAGATAAGAGGATAAAAGATTCATTATAGTTGACTGTAATTGTAATATAATACACCCCCTAAAAAAATTACTAGTTAATAAAGTCAAGTCTAATTTTTTTTTATCAAAAAATGTTGTGGGAATGGGATATGAACTGATGACCTTAAGGTTATGAGCCTTGCAAGTTACTAAACTGCTCTATCTTGTGATGAAATGAAACCAAACTAATGGATAAACAAAGATTGAAAGCACCCCTCTAATAGAATAGCCTATTTATACAAAATGGTAAAGGAGCCCCTCTATGATCATCGATCATAGAAATAAAATGAAAAATGAAGCGATATTTTACTCCTTATCAATTTGATCTTGTTGCCAACCACCACAGTTAAATATAAAGAGACTAGCAAGGGAAATTTTATGTTAATTTGATTAGTGCATGTAAAAGCTGATGATAAAGGAAGAATTTGCCATGTTTTAACAATTTGTATGAACAATTTAACAAGGGAATAATGGGTGAAAAGGGTACTTCCGAAGTATCACGTATGAAACCTGTCAAACCAAAAACATAGCATTTTAACATTGATTAGAGGACCAGAAATAAGGCATTCCTTATTGTTGTAAAAACTCAATATACTAAAGAACTACATAATTTTAGGACATAGAAGCAAATTACAACATATATCTAATAAACATGGCTACAAGGTCCAACACTCCAAATATATGAAAAAAACATAGAAAGAAATAAGCATACTTATATCAAACACATACCCGCATCCGAAAATTTACCATTAAGTCCGAGTAACATAGAACAGGATTGCCTGTTGATAATTATGGAAGCAGAATCCAGCCATAATAGATCTTATGCATAGCTCTTTGATGTTCAAACCTTGGGTTACCTTAATTAAATAGAAAAGAAAATAGCATCATGTTTATGACATAACAACTAACAAGCTCTAATTGCTTTAAGAGAACATCAACATTTGCTTTCTAGATATGCTAGCTACTTACAGCAGATTATAGGTGTAAAGAAGTGAACTTGACACCTTCCAATAAAATGGCAGTATGAACCAAAAGGATAAACGAAATAATGGTTATTATACAGAAGAGATTGATGTTGTCTAAAGTGTCTTGTTTAAAATTTCAAGATTAGAGCCCAATTAAACAATGCTATAAATATAAATTCAGAGATAGTCAATCTGATAAAATTAAAATCACTCTATAAAATCATGAGGAGAATTAGCATAGTTTTCTCATAAGCAATGCTGATTGATTCAGGGACATTTGAAATGTAAAAACATTGTACATTTATACCTGAGTTATGTGCTTTTAATCTCCATTTTAACCATGAGCTTTTTACTAAGCACATTACTTGATAAGTTAGTCACATTGGAAGCTTGTAACACCCCGATATCATATTGGAAGATTTTGTGGATCTACTATGATATTTAAGTAAAGATTTAAACACAAAATTTGTGAGGCGCCTTTTATGAAACAAAATCGTAAGACTTTTGGATCAAAATAGATAATATCTCATAAGTTTGGTGCTATCTTCTTAAACTTAACCAAAGCTTTCCACTCTATAGAATTGTCAACATGTTGCACTAGTGGCTGGTGTTGTCGTTGATCCCTTACCAAACCGATAACATCATCAATCGAACCCAAGACCCTATCTTCATACCCAACCATAACACCTTATGCTCATGAAGTCTGCTTCGGCAAGCAGTTGAGAAAGTTTAGTTGATTAAAGAACATCTTCGAGTGGCTCAAAGTCAACAAAAAAGTTATGCAGATAATAGAAGACGTGAATTGGAGTTTGAAGTTGGAGATCATGTGTTTTTACAAGTTTCTTTGAGTAGAAGGGTTATGAGATTTGGAATTTGTGGAAAACTTAGTCCTCATTATGCGGATTCATTTGAAATTCTTGATAAGGTAGGAATGTGGTTTATAAATTGGCACTTCTACCTTATTTGGCTAGAGTACATAATGTGTTTCATGTCTCAATGTTGAGAATGTATGTTTTGGATTTGAGTCATGTGGTGGAGTTAGCACCTTTGAGACTTAGAGAAGATTTATCATATGATGAGCATCCTATAAGCATTGTCGATAAAAATGAGCAAGTTTTGAGAAGAAGAACTATTTCTTATGTTAAGGTTCAATAGAGTAATCATTTCGAAAGAGAAGCAACTTGGGAGTTAGAAGAGAATATGAAAGAGAAGTATCTTTATCCTTTTAAGAGCCAAGGTTTAAGTTTAGAGGAGTAAACTCCTTTTAATGAGGGGAGGAGGTAACACCCACAAACTTAGCCTATGGTTGAATTATATTATATGATTTATGTCTTAAAAAAACTTATTTCTTAAAATTTTATTTTTCAACCCATGTTTTGCCATAATTAAAAACTTGACCCAACATAACTTTTATTTACAATAAAAGTATATTATTAAAATGCTTTTTATTATACAGATAGTTTTATTTTACGGAGTTAAGAGAAACTAACCCTAAAAAAAAAAGAAAGAAAGAAGAAGGGTGAATCAATTCTAAAAATCTCTGATTAAGATAAGATTTTACTAAAAACTCTTGAAATTTTCATATTTTGTACAATTTTCTACAAATCCCAACCTATATTTTTGTATCTTTTTAACTTCAAAAATATGCTGATGACTTTTCGGTGATAATCTGACGAAATTATGGGTACCAATGAAAAAGACTCTGTAAGACCTTTCTAATGACATGTGTGACACTTCAATTAGTTGAGTAATTTAAAAAAAATTTAGTGTTTCAAGTTTTTGATTTTTGTGTTTCTGACAATTACATATGCCACCTTTGCACCTACAAAACTCCTTACTCACGTGTTCGATTTAGTTAGGTGCTTTTGATAGTTCAAAATGTGAACTTTCTAGTAGTACAATTGGTTTGTTCAGATGATTTATAAGTTAAGAGAATCGAAGCTTCAAAGTAGGTTTCATGAATTTGAAACCCAGAAATCTGGGTTGTTTGTAATAATTTGTCAAGTTTTAACCTTCGAAACTTAGACTTTTGAAAACCATTTTTGCCGAAAGAAAATTCTAGATTGTATTATTATATCATTACTTTAAATTCATGCCTCTCTTTGTCATTAGGAATTGTAGGATGTTCAAGTTTTTATGGCTAAAAATAAGCCAAGTGATCATAGAATGTGAAATTTTTAGAATTTAAAAATTCTTGTTTTTACTTATTTTAAAAATTGTTTTTAGCCAATATTTGATTTACTTAGTTATAAATTACATAAGTTTTACTTATTTTATTTTTCAATGAATTTTTACTTATTTTAATATATTTTAATTGTATTAATTTCATGTTATTAGTATTGTTAAATGGTTATTGAATTATATTTAGATTTACAAAAAAAATTAATTACTATTAAATGTTAAAATTAAATATTTGTTAAAATCTATATTACTTACTAATTTTTATGTTTTAATTATTAATTTCATATTTATACTTAATTGTAGACATTTTGCTAAAGTAAAAGAGAATTTGTTTTATATGTTAAAAAAATACTTTCAAATAGTTTCGAATTATTGAAAATATTGTCACACAACCGAACTTGTTTAGGATGACCGCGGAATGTTTACCTTATTAAATTTAGGATAAATTCTTATTTTTGAATATTTCTTGAATTATTAAAATACAAAGCAAATTGAGTGATTACTGCTTAAGTTTCAATTTAACGCATCAGGTAAGTGACTTGACATCTTTTTTATTTTTATACCCCTAAAAATCAACCTCAATATGTTTAAAGTTGAAATATATAATATATATTATTTTGTCTATTTGTTTTATAAATCAGGTTAAGCATGCAAAAATATATATATGAATTTCTTTTTATAAGTTTGGAATATGGTTTGATATTATTTTGATTTTCAAATATGATTTTCATTTTTGATCTTGGCTCAGTTAAAATTATTTTTCAAACTTATGATTCAATCCCGATCACTTGATCTTGGCTCAGTTTAGATTATTTTTCAAACTTATGGTTCAATCCTGATCGCTCGATCTTAGCTCAGTCTAGATTGTTTTCTTGACTTGGGATTTAATCTTGGTTGTTTGATCTTGGCTTAGTCCAGATCATTTTTCAGACTTATGGTTCAATCCCGGTTGTTCAATTTTGGCTTAGTCCAGATCATTTTTTAGACTTGTGGTTCAGTCTCGATCGTTCAATCTTAGCTCGGTCCAAATCAGTTTTTAGACTGATGGTTCAATATTGGCTCAGTCCAGATCATTTTCTTGACTTTTGGTTCAATTTCGATCGTTTCGATCTTAGCTCAATCTAGATAATTTTATTTTCAAACCTATGATTCAGTCTCAATCACCTATTTTGATCTTGATTCAGTCCAAATCATTTTATTTTTTTGATTTACGATTTAATCCCGATCACTTGTTTTAATTTTGGCTCAGTTTAGATCATTTTATTTCTTATTTTGTAGTTCAGTCTCAATCATTTTCCCATTTTAGGCATACTTCGATCACTTTTTAAATCTCGACTTTCAATCTTGAATAAAATAGATGTCTTTTATCTTCACGCAATTCTTATTTCACAGAAACTGTGCAAAGAGAGATAACTGTAAACATTTTATTTTGTCTAAAATTTTTTCAAGACAAAAAATGGGCTTTTGATAGTAAATTGGATCTGATTGTATAGCTTTGGACCCAATAGAATTTTTTAAGTTTGCTTTAATGGAATCATTGTGAAAAAGGAAATTTATGGACACAGATTTTGGATCAAATTTGAAAGTTCACAGTTTGATGATCTTAGGCTTAATTCGTGCAAAACCAAATCACCCGAAGTCAAGTCAAATTCATTCAGTTGATTCTTTCCAAACTAAAATGATTCAATCCTTATAAACAGGGCAGCAATCGAGCGAAAAAAAGAAAAACGAACCCTCACCAAGTAGTCCCCATCACAATGTGATAATGGTCGTAATTACAGATTTCATATTTGTTTATCTTTCTGCTCCTACCATCTCTCAGCCGCCCTTAACCCCTCTCTAACTTCGCACCAATAAGAATTGACAACCTGTTTCAAGAAAAATCGTAAAAAGCATGGCCATGTAAGTGCTGGTCATGGCTATATCGGCAAGCATCGTAAGCACTCGAAAGGTCTTAAAAACGTCGAAGGCATGCACCACCACAGGATCCTTTTCGATAAGTACCACTCTAGGTACTTTGGAAAAGTCAGAATGAGAAGAAAAGAAATAAACAAGATAGTTTGTGATGAGGGAATCAAAGGCACCTTTGCTATGGTGAAGTTTTTAAAACCCAACAAAGTCATGATCATCCTCCAAGGTCGATACGTCAGACGAAAAGCGATGATCGTGAAATCCTTCAATGGAGGGATGTGTGATCGCCCTTATAGCCACTGTTTGGTTACAAGAATAAAGAAGTATCCAAGCAAGGTTATCCATAAGGACTCTGCCAAGAAAACAGCTAAGAAATCACGCGTCAAGTGCTTTATCAAGCTTGTGAATTACCAACACCTGATGGCCACGCGCTATACCCTTGACGTGGACTTGAAAGACGTGGTTACCATCAATGCTCTTCAGACAAAGAACAAGAAAGTGGCTACTTGTAAGGCTACCAAGAAGAGGTTTGAAGAGAGGTTCAAGACTGGAAAGAACAGGTGATTCTTTACCAAGCTTAGGTTTTGAGTATTTTGTTAGAGTTGTTAAAAGTTTAAAAACTTTGGATTTCAAGATAGATTTCAATCTATTTCACTGGGATATTTCTGGGTTCTTTTGTTGTTATATGAGGTATTAACGTAAAAGCTTGTTCATTTCTATTAAAAAAATAATTAAATAAATCTTTTTAAATAAATTCATTAATCCTAACAAACTATTAGAGAATTTTTATAAATTTAAATTTTATGAAATCTACTAAACTATTAGAAAATTTCATAAATAAATTTTAAAAAAATAAAAAAAATAATTTTTATCTTACCAAATTATTGAAAGATTGCTTCCTAAATTAAGTCTTACAAAACTATTAGGAGATTTAATGAACTTTTTCAAAAGAATAAAATTTTTATAAATATTTTCAAATAAAATCTCATCAAACTATTAGGAGATCTGCCTCAAAGTAAATCCTGCTAAATTATATTGGAAGACTTTACTAATTTTTTTGAATAAAATATATTAATAAATCCAACGATAGAGTCTCTTTAAGGTGAGACACTAGTCTCTATAAATACTCTTAAGGTGAGAGAATTATCTTAAATTACTACCAAATTATTAGGATAATTTTAGGATTAATTTTTAATGCTAAATATTTTGGTAAAATATAAACATATTTAAGGTTTGGATAATTTGAAATCAAACTGGTATCGTCCTTTGGATGTATGCTGTAAGGGTGCTATAACCTTTTTCACGTATAACCGTACTTCTGAACTTAAAATTTGATTTCATGGATCATAATCTATTATTTAAAGATACCTAAATCAATTTTAAGACTTCTTTTTAAATGAGACAGATTCGATCAGGTGGTCAATCACACCTAAACAAAAAGATTGGTAGTGACCCTTAAAAATCATATCTAACGATAGGTTCATGGATCTATACATTATGACAAATATGATTCTTTTGACTACATAGTTATACACTAAAGTAATGATTACTATAGCATCATCGTGTGGGTGTTAAATTCTTTCAAGATCTTTCAAGCTAAATGGAATCAGCTCATCTCTTTTTTTTTTTCTTTTTTTGTTGAGGTGTCTACCACCATAACTATGCCTACGTTAAACTTTCTTTTGGTTGAGATGGAGCTACCTCCAGTAATCATATTAATCACCCCGATAATTGGCCTATTATTATTAATTCAAACTTCTTCTTAAATTAACTTGTCTCATCGAGCTTTTTTTCTTTCATGTTCTGATCTTCCCTCTCTACCCCGAATGGGCCCTCTTTAGTCTTGCCTATAGTCCATTCTAGGTTGGTTTTATTTTTTTTATCCCATAAATCTCTTCAGCTAATTTCTTTTTATCATAACTTCAATTTTATTTTTTAGGTTGATGCAATCTTGAGTGTTATGGCCTATATCTCCGTGAAAGGTATATCTTTTGATCGAATCCATCCTCGTGTTCTGTCTTAGTGGCTTTGGCCATCTAAGGTTAGGGTTTCTTTTAATTTGCATTAGAATCCTCTTTCGAGAGGTATTCAGTGTAATGTAACTTTTTTTTTTACTGGAGCTTCTAGCCCTATGTCATTTTTCTCTTAGAGGAGGATCATAGAAATCATTGCCTTTCTTACCACTGATGAGGGGGGATGAGCCTCTGTCACTTCAGTTAGTTTTCATTGTAACTTCAGTGTTTATGTATTTTTTTAGCTATCAGTAAGATGTTGGCAAAAGTTTGAGGTGGTTTTAGCGACAAAGTTAACTTTAAGTGATATTCTTTATCATGGAGTCTACTTGTCAGGGCGACTACGATCGTCGACTATTTCAGGTCTTTAACCTACAGAGTTTTTGCATTAAAACGTGTGACATAGCTCTTTAAAGTTTCATCCCTTCCTTGGTGGATTGACATCAAACTTAGAGTCGTCTTCTTCGCTCTTCGACTACTCACAAACCTGGATAAAAAAGAGTGATTGAGCTCTTTGAACATCATGATTGACTTTGATTCCAAGCTACTGTACCAGGATCAAGTTGCGTCTTTCTGTGTAGTAGCTAAATCTTTACACATTATAGCCTTGTCTGCCCCTTACATCATCATGTTAGTTCTATAAAATTCTAAATGATTGAAAGGATCAGAAGTATCATCGTAGGTTTTCAAGGTCGATATTTTAAACCTTTTAGCAAGCATCGCTCTATCAATTTCTTCGATGAATGGCGAGGTCTCCAGGAACTTGAGCTCATCTTTAAAGGCTATTGCTTTTGTTTTTAGCTCTTTTTTTATGGCCCACATCCAAGTTTTTAAATCCCTATTCGGTTGGGGTTTAGAGTTTTTTTGTTTGAATTTTTAGGTCATAGCCTGTGTTGAATTGTGGCTGAGGTAATGGTGCATTGACGTTGTGTGCTTTTCTTTTCTAGAGGCTGAGAAGGCTTCTACTTCTTTGTAGCTAAGTTGTCTAACAGCGACTTCTTGACGAGGGGTGATTAAGTCAAACACTTTCGAAACTTGGGGTGGAATTATGGTTTGTAACATTTGTTTAAGAGCCTATATTTGTTAGGTTAGGGTTTGAAATTGTTCCATGGTTAGGCCCACCTATGGTCAGGCTGATCAGATGGAATACTAGCTATGATCGATTTTTGTTCTAACTAACACGATCGTCTCTCCTTCCTCTAAGGTTTTCTTCCTTGGTAGTATTGCTTTATGCTTGGTTAATGAAAGAAAAGATTCGTTAGCTGACGCATTAAATGTTTTTGCTGAGCTCCAATTTTGGAGCTTACTTGGAAAGACAAAAACAGAGTGTGTTCTTTGCGTTTACACTTTGAAGCGTAAGTAAAAAAGAATGAAGTCAAAAAAGAAGCAAGAAAAAGAGAAAGGAAGTCAAATGGAACTTGCCTTAATAGTGCCTAGACTTTTATATTTATAAATAAGACATAAGGGATCATCAGAAAATAATAAAGATAATGTCGAATTGATGTGACATTAAATATGTCAGATTGATTTTACATGTTAAATCAATATAAATAATAAAAATACTTCTATTTGTTTATTGAAGGCTTCTCAGAGAAAAAAACTATTACTATATCTTTTTTATTATCAAATGTCTCAAATAGAAAAGTAATTAGATAAGTGTATGACGACGACCAGACTCTGAAAACTTCCCCATGAAGCATCCTTATTTGCTAAAGGGATTTCAGTATTCTCTTGATTAACGCCCTTTCTGCTTTAATCATGGCTTTCCTTTATGTCTTGAATCTATGCCTTCCGGCTGTCTTGGGGAAGATTGCGGCAGTGGTATTAGTTCCGTGCTGGGTTGGTTGAAGATCTCTTTCGCTAATTGCTATTTAGCGGTAGAAAGATTCAGGGCAAGATATGGGTCTAAAATAAATAAGCATTCAGAGAGAGCACCTTGATAGAGCCCAACAGGAAAACAATGTAACTCGCAGATCGAATTGCCATGCATGTACCATCAAACCATGGCTGGTGACGGTGGATAGCTTTGGTTCCATAAATAATACTGGCGATATGGGTTTAAAATAAATAAGCATTCTCCCTAGTTTTTTCTCATCTTACTCTTAGCAGTGACAATAATTTGAACAAGAGAGAGAATAAGTGGGAATGATAAAAATGTTTGTGGATTTGGAAAATGCTAGCAATATGAATAGTATGCAACACCTTTTATGTAATCACTTTAATAAACAAAGTGTATTGATATCTCACGAAAATATTTTCTCATCTGTTGTGTTGCTCATTTATTAAATTTTTTGGTTAAAATAGTTGTCAGTGATTGATGGAACTTTTGAAAAAAAGTAGAAAATGTGTAAAATGTGTACGGTTTTGAAACAAGAAAGATTGATGGAACTCTTTGTTTAACGAGGAACAATATGTGTACGATTTTGGAAAGAAGTAGAAAAAGTGTAAAACATAGAATAAGTGGGAACGATTAAAATGTATGTGGATTTAAAACAAAATAGAAAATTTACGTTGTTAGAAGAAGGCCATTGAAGTAATCTTATTATGAAATTTAATGATAAAAAATATAAGTGAATATCCAAATTTAAAAAAAAAAACAAAAAAAAGGGATGAATATACACTTATACAGTGCTTACAACTGAGTAACTCAAAGAAATTTGCTAAACAACAAAATAAGTGGATAAGTAAACACAATGACAGATCTTGATATTTGATTTTGAAAGAATTAAGTGATATTATATTGAATTTTATATTTTTAAGAATACATTTTATTATATTATTTATATATAAATATATATATGCAAGTAATATATTAACAAAATATATATTTTTTCAAAATTATAAATTTTATTGATTTTATAAATCAATTTATAAAGAAATATAATACATTAAATAAATAACTTCATTTAAAAACTATGACTCTTTCTTACAATTGTGAGTGATTTTCTTTTAAAAAAAGTTTAAGTAAATTAATTGTTAAATAATTTTTTTTATCAAAACAAGAAAAATAAATTATATAATTAACAGAATAAGTTTGAAACTTTAAGATTAGAAGTTAAGATTTTTTTTAACCTTATAAATAAAATGGTTTCAGTCTTACTGTTGTGTTAAAAATTACACGATAGGAAAAAAAAATCTAAAATAGAGTTAAAAGTGAAGAATGATATGGAAAAGTGGTCTGTAATCAATTAAAAAGCATTAAATTATGTTTTTTTTTTGTTACATCAAGAACAAAATTTTAATACAAATAAGAGAGATGACAGATTTAACTCGAAATTAAATTTTTAATATCTCTTCAAACGCTTTTAGTTATTAGATCAAAGATTTGGAAACATAAAATTATGTTTAATATTTGATTGGAGACCTTTAATTTTATTTAAGAAATTAAAAAGTTAATTTGACTTTTATTAAATTTATTTTATTATAATTTAATTAATTTTAAAATTTTATTGATAATGATTTGTTGATAAATAAATATATAATATAATTTTAATACATCTTAATTTCAATGAATAAAATTAAATTATAAAATCACATAAAACTAAATAAAATTAATGATTTTAATTTG
This sequence comes from Durio zibethinus, assembly GCF_002303985.1. The sequence goes on along the minus strand of NW_019167860.1, from coordinate 10,904,664 downwards.
AGGGGTCATTTAATTTTATCAAGTTTCGGACCTTTCGGTTGGTTTAAAAAAAATATATAGTCAAAGTTTTGCTATAGGAATCAGGTAGCCGATTTCTATATACATACATTTATATATATATATATATATATATATTCATCTCTCAAGATTCAGTCAATTATAATAATTATAATTTTTTTAACTTTAGCAAAAAAAAAATTTCAAACCTGCTTTTTTTTTTTTTAAATACATGTATTTATAATCATTAAACTATATACCTGAATACTAATATTTATAAAATTGAAATTACGAATACTGATGCAAAACATTGAACCTCTAGTCATTTCATTAAATTTTTGGCACCACTTACTGTTTTGAAAAGAGAAAACAGAAACAAGAAAATTGAGGCAGGACTTAGATAAAATTAATGTGAAATTTTTTATTAAAAATAATTTTATAAAATTTTTAATAAAAATTTTAAATAGATAAATTTATAGAGTTTAATAAATAATTAATAATATTAAAAATATTATTAAAATTTAAATTTAATTAATATATACTAAACGATAAAAATTTTATTTAAAATACTTAGATAAAAGTCTATTAGCTTGTAGTGAAATTAAAAACTTAATCAATATTAAAATTTGTCAAGAGGGAAAGAGCGATGGAAGAAAAAAAGGAAGCATGTCACGAATAAGGATGACAACTTTTCATCCGCGCATTGGAGGCGGCTGTTTATTGCTCGCAATTTTGAAAAAAAAAATAAAAATCCGTGTTTGTGTCCTATTCTGTTATGTCCATAAATTATTCGTATGAAATTTAAAGATTATCATATCATGATTATAATAGCACTTATTGATGAAATTTCTGAAAAAGGTATAAAAAGTGTGAAATATGTCCCAATTCTTCGGACTCATTGAAGATAATCCAAAACTGCGCAAAACAAAGGTCATCTCTACTGTTTATGCCAGCCCCACGGACCTCCTCAACCTCTGCATGTGCATGGGCCCGCTCTTCCAGTCGTAACTCCAATTTCCCCATTCCAATTAATTCATTAGATCCAGGAGTGACATCTATTCCGGCCAGTATCCTTTGTTACACCACTTTGTCCTATATAAATCTTCCCATCTTTAATTATGTGGCCCCCATGTTTTGTCAGCCGCACTTATACTCATCCCCTCTAAATTCTCTGTAGCCGGCACCCGTGTCTACCGAGTAACAATTTATGACACCTAGTTGATGGCCCGGCTTCGTTGAAGAATTTTATTTTTATAAATATTTAAATTAAATTAATTCTTAGATATAATTTTAAACTATATTATATTAAATAATAATTATTTAAATTTTATTTTTATTTATTTTAATATATGTATTGATATTAATATAACAATATTTTTTATTTAAAATAGTAAATCACTATAACTAAAATTGCATAATACAATAAAATTTTTTAAAATTCTCATTTTTTATTTTCGTTTCACCAAAACAGAGCAACAATCTCTTCTTCATTTTCTTCTCAAACCCAAATCCATATACATTTTCAATAAAAAATATATTTTTTCAAACCAAACAGCAAAGATAATTTCTTAAACTAATTACACAATTGTTGCAACAAAAAACATTTAAAAGGAGCAATTCAAATCCTCAATTAAATTGAAAAACTTTCAACTTCTTTTTACTCAAACTCTTATCTAGCTTTACTGTCAAAATAGAGCTCTTACCGACGGCAAAAACATCCACCAACATATAAAATTTTTTGAATTTTTACATGAGATAGTTATTGGGAACCGTTTTTTAGATATGTATGTAAAATGCGGGAGTTTATCATATGCTTAAAAAGTGGTCGATGAAATGAGTGAATGATTTGTTTTTTTTGGAATACTTTGAACATTGGGTATGCAAAAATGAGAATACTTAAAGAAACAAAAAAGTTGTTCGATGAAATGCCTGAAAGAAATAATTTATCAGATTGTAATAATTTCAAGTTATGTTCGTTTTGATAAGCCCAAAAAAGCTTTAAAGCTTTACAGAATGAAGGAAATGAGCTTGTTTTCAAAATTGAATAAATTTATTGTGTCTAGCATTTTAACTGCTTCGGCTTTAATGGATGTTTAATTATAAAAATGCAGATTCATGGTAGTATAATTTGAGTTGGGTTGGATTTGATCATTTCATAAAAAAGATGTTAGTCAAGGTTAATATAGTTATTTCAGTGGAAAGGACAGCTGTCTACCTCTAAGACTTTGAGATACTTTTTGTATATTGTTTATAGATTGATGAGTTATATTGTTTATAGATTCGGAGTTACTTGATTCCTTCCAGCTTCTCGTTGTCGCAATTCTTCTCCTTTCTCTTCCTATAAAAACCCTACAAGCCTGGCCTAGTTGTTAAGGAGAACCTACAGTGGGTTTCGTTTCGAGCCTCTCTTTCCCCCCACCCCCTGTACTTGAAAAAAAAAAAATGAAAAACCTCTCATGCACGTAGAACCAATACAGAAACAAAACGAAAAAAATTAAAAGGAGAAGAATTTAAAGAAGAGAAGATGGATATGTTCTCGAAGCGTTTGTCTCAGACTGACATATCCAAAAGATTCGCTATTCCAACAGAGAGCCTGTCCATGTTTCCACCTTTCGAAGACGGAGGCAATGAAATTGAGTTGGTAGTTTGGGATGATGATGATTGGAACATATGGAAATTGGTTTGCTCAATCCGCAAGACCCGTAAGTACCCAAAGCCAGTGTTTTCCAAGGGTTGGCTAGATTTTGTTAGAGCTAAAGGTGTCAGTGCAGGACCGTAGGTGATGAAGTTACGGTTTACAGGACAGAAAACCGAACCAAATTGTTTGGTAATGTTGTTTGTGAGTTGCGTTATAGCATTAAGGTCGTGAAAGGAGCGGAAGCATCAGGGGCTGGGACTACTTCAGCTGTTGCTGGCGGCTGGCGCTAATTCTGAAACTAACCCTTGAACAGGTAGCAGATACGAGTGATGATGATGGCGTTAGTGAATTGCAATGAAATCCAGCATTTTTAGCACGTTAAGGTTAATAAGTTGTAATTTTCATTTGCCCTCATCCTATTCTTCCTCTCTCTCTCACACTGTGGCTTCCGCTGGAATTTCTCTCTCTAAAATTCTATGTGGCACACATTAAATTTTAGCTTAGGATCTATCGTCACTTTAATAAATAGAGTGCAAGTAATTCTCATTTAGGAAATTTTGGGTTACTTTGACATTCACTATGCTTCTATACTTAAATGTTTTATATTTGTTCACGATGTTAAAAATAGAAGAGTTGAGTGATTGACAATTTGGATTTTAAAATTAGGTATTTTTTGTCCTATAATTAAATGTTTTATATTTCTTCACACCGTTAATAATAGAAGAGTTGAGTGATTGAAAATTAAGTATTGTTTGTCTTAGCATTATAGTGTAAGATTATATCCATTGTTGTTTCATTCCTCCTTTTAATTTTTTCAAGCCTTGTGTGCTTTTTCTTTTGTTCTCTTTTGACTAAAACAAAGGGTCTGATAATGATTTTCAGAAAATATTTTTCTCATTTTCTTGTGTTTGGAAAGCAGAAAATAATATAGTCGACTGAACACAAATTTTAGTGAAGGGAGGCGGAAATTGTCTTCCAGAATTGTCTTTCCATTTCTATGGGTGGAAGACAATTTCCATACAAACCACTTGCTTCTATCTTTCTCAGCTAACTTGCAAACATCTTCAACTCCATCCTTTCTTCCATAACATTTTCATCTACCTTCAAATCATTTCTTTTTTCACAACCCACCATGAAACCCATGAATCTCCTACAATAATTCATCCCGTTTTTTATTCTTTAGTCTTTATTTAAATTTTCACAAAATTTTTGTACCCAAAAACCACACCATAACCACCATAACCAAAAAATCTGCATCCACCATCGTTATTCTCCGTCATCTCCTTTTTTACTTTCAATCTACATCATCTTGTATCACCATTCACTATGAAAATATGTTACTTTTCCTTTTCATTTGTTGTCACCATAACAACCCATTGAAGCACAGGGGTTTTGATGAAATTTTGATGAAAGTCCTCACGTCAAGCCTTACTCATGCTTGTCTTTAAAGATTTTGATTGGGTTTTTACAATTATAAATAGGTATGATGAATTTTTATGAATTTGTTTAGATTTTGGTTTGAATTGTGATAAATATGAATGGGTTTGAGTTTTGAGTGGATGAATTTTTATGGGTATTACAAATATTAATGAATTTTTGTTAATAAAATAATAAAAACTTTTAATGAAAGATTTTTGTTAAAATATGTAATATTCGTGAAAAATGTATGAAAAAATGGTTAAAAACATTAAAAATTATTGATGACTGTTGATAGAAAATGCGTTTTTGCTATTGTTATCCAAATATAAGAAATTTTTTTCTAAAAAACGCTGCGAACAATCGAAAATATTTTCTTTTTTGGAAATAGATTGTCATGAAAAATATCTTCCGTTTGAAAGTTATTTTCAACTTATCAAACAGAGCCTAAAAGAAAAATATCAACTAAATAAAAATAGAACTTAATCTATCTCGAACCAATTACTCAATCCATATATCGTTAATTTTGGTACCATTACACTAGCCAACCCACTCAATTAATGTATTTGTACGACTTTTTAATAAATAAAAAATCACACCATTTAAAAAATAGACAAGTTAATACAATTAATGTATTTGAATGATTTTTTTATTATATATAATACTGCAACATTTGTATTCTTTCTTGAGACATGTTTGATTGGATTGACTCATCTTAATTTTCTTCATTGCTTTTTCATTTTACAAATACAAATATGGAATCCAACTTTAATGGTGATAATGATTTTTTTTTTATATAAAAAAATTTGAAGGTAAATAGACTCTTCAATCCTTTAGATCAGGACAAGATATGCTATATCTGACAGCTAAAGATAAATGTTTATAAGTCGTGCATTTGAGATGATCTCAATAAATAATATCCGATAGGACTCGAACTTAAGATTTCTTCGTCGAAGAGGACGGATCTTAAATAATCAAAAAATATGTTTAGACTTTTTGTTACATTTGATCCAAAATAATAACATGTATATCAAGCGAAACACAACGATACCAAAGAAAACATCAAATGCAAGTTTTGTGAGATAGTTATGATTGGTGATTCTTATTTAGATACGTTTTACTATGATTGAGAATAAAGATAGAAATAAAAAATAAAAAACTTATTTATTATTGGGTGAAATGATAGTTGAAAGTGTTATTACGATCATGAATATCCATTTAAAATTGTCATAGGATGCTAAACTTAGAGCCCTTCATTTCTATCCAAATAGTTATTTTAAATCCACTTTTAAAAATATCTGCAAGGCTAATTGCTTGAAACTACAAAAAAAAATGAAAAAGTTAAATATATTATAAAAAAAAAAACTTTCAAATAGAATTTGTTTGATTGCTGATATGTGCACATCCTTGTTTAACTATGCATTTTATTACTGATTATTGAAAGTTACGCAATTAATTTTGAATTTTTGACATGTACCACCACTACATGTTGCATTTCTTTTGTATAACAAGATTTATAATTTATTAAAAAAATAAAAATTTGAAAGAAATTTTCTTAGCATTATTTGGATATTGCTAGTGATATAAATAGTATGCAACACATTTTCTCTAATCATTTTCCTCAACAAGGTGTATTATTATGTCATGAAAATATTTTCTTATCAGTTGTGCTGCTCATGTGTTAAAATCTTGTTGTTTAAAATAGTTTATCATTGACTAACAAAACTTTTTAAAAAAAAAAAAAAGTAAGAACAAATGTGTAAGGTTTTGAAGTAAAGATCAAGATCAAGTTTCATGAATATATAATTCAATCAAATTTGAATTGTTCAAGGAAATTATTATTCGATTTGATAACCAAGTGAAACTCTACGTATTTTATGTTAAAAAAATTCATCTATTTTCATAAAGCTTTTGAGATTTTGAAAAATTGAACTTTACAAATGGAAATTTTTTGAACGTAATTCCTCAACCACTTTGATCAATATCACCAACCGATCAAAAAATTCAATTTCTTGATAACTTTAAGAAAATAAACAAATTTCTTCAACATCAAATGTGTAAAATTTCACTTGATTATCACATCCAACAACAATCTCCTTGTAAACTGTGATAGGGCCTTTAAAGAAAATCCATTATCTGCTGGAATTGGTGTTGTAATAAGGGATCAAGGCGGAAAATTGATAGGAGGAACTGGCAGAGTAATTTGTGTGATATCCAGCATATAAGCTGAAGCTATAGCAGTAAAGGAAGGTGTGTGGTTAGCACAGAAGCAAAAGTACCCAAAAGTGGTATAGGAAATGGATTCTGAGATTCTCTATAATTATATTAGTTTGACAAGCAAAGAACGTGAATGGAGAATCAAGCCAGTGGTTCAAGACATATTAGCAGGTATTAGGAGAATGAAGGAAGTACAGGCTGTATGTGTAGACAGAAAAGCTAATAAAATGGCGGATTGGATTGCTGTCCAATTTAGAAAGAAGATATGCCTAAGTCACTGGGTAAATGCACCCCCTTCTTCTTTGGTGTTCATACTTGATAAAGATGGATTACCTGCCCCTCCATAGTTGAGCTGTAAAAGTATAAAGATATGCAGGGAGGTTCGGTTACAGATCTCAGTAGCTATCTGTGAGTTGTAATAGATGAGTTCATAAGTGTGTTGGATTAGTTTTAATGAATATGAAGTTTTGAATTGGGCAAAAAAAAAAAAAAACAACAATCTCCTTGAATGATTCAAATTTGATTGAATTATATATTCACAAAACTTGTCCTTTCTTATTTCAAAACCTTCTACATATTTTACAATTTCTGTTACTTTGTTCTTATTTCAGAACCTTCCACGTATTTTACATTTTATACTACGTTAAGGTTAATAAATGTTCTTCATTTAATCTACGTTGTCATTGTAATATTTTGTTGCTGTTGGTTTAAACTTTAACCACTTCAGTTTTTGTGTTCTTTTAAGGTTAATTATAGGATTTATATTTAATACATTATTAGTGTATAAAACCTATATATTATCAATAAATATATAATGATAATTTATTAATGAGATAAATCATATGATAATATTTGGATAATAAGTAAGTTTTAAAAATATTTTAATTTATATATATTTATTTTAAGTGTTAATATTTACTCAGTAATAAAATATTATAATCTAATTTACTATAATATATAAAATTTATACACTAGTAATATATCAAATATAAATTAAGTCATAATTTTTATTTGCCTTCATCCTATTCTCTCTCTAAAATTCTCCGTGGCTACCACTAGAAATATTGGGTTACTTTGACATTCACTGTGTTCCTATAATTTATTTTTCTTATTTGTTCATATCGTTTAAAATAGAAGAGTTGAGTGATTGAAAACTGGGATTTGAAATATAAGGCATTATTTGTCTTAGCATTATCGTGTAAGATTATTATTATTATTATTATTATTATTATTATTATTATCATTATTATTTCATTTTTCTTTTTAATTTTTTCAAGCCTTATGTGTTTTTTCTTTTTGTAATATCCAAGCCCACGTTATTATAACCTAATAAGTGATCCAGCCTATAAATGTCATTGGTAAAAAAAAAAAAAAAAACTAAAGGAGAAGAAAATAAAAAGAAAACTTATGGACAGTTTTTGCCAATAATTTTCTCTAACAAAAAAAAAAAAAAGGAAAAAACTTTAAGAAATGCTCAAAAAGAAAAAGAAAGGAAGAGATAGGGCAAATAAATCATAGAAATCACTGATTAAGGTAAGATTTTGCTTATAACTTTTGAAATTTTCATGTTTTTATGCAATTTTTTTATAAACCTCCACTTATATTTTTATATCTTTTAAATTTCAAAATATTCCAATGACAATCCAGTGAAATTGTGGGTACTTTCTTCAAGATCTTTGTAATTGTAAGTGCGACACTTCATTTAGTTGAGTAATTTAGGATAATTTAGTGTTTCAATTTTATGATTTTTTTGTTTATAATAATTACAGACATTCAACTTTAAACCGTCAAAACTCCTTACTCCGGTGGCTAATTTAATTGAACTTTAGGTGCTTTTGATAGTACAAAATGTGAAATTTCTAATGGTATAATTTGTTTGTTCAGATGATATATACGCTAAGAGAATCGAAACCTCAAATTAGGCTTCATGAATCTAAAACCTAGAAAATCTGGGCTGTTGTGATAATTTGTCAAGTTTTAGCCTTCAAAACTTAAGCTTTTGAAAATTATTTTTGTCGAAACAAAATTCTAGGTTGTAGCATTACTTCTCTACTTTAAATTCTTGCTTCCTTTTGTCATTAAGAAGTGTAAGATGTTTGAGCTTTTATGGCTCAAAATGTGACAAATGATCACACAATGTGAAATTTTCATAATTTAAAAATTCTTGTTTTTAATTATTTTAAAAATTATTTTTAGCCAATATTTGATGTATTTAGTTATAAATTGCTTGAATTTTAGTTATATTATTTTTAATGAATTTTTACTTATTTTAATATATTTTTATTGTGTTAATTTTATATTATTAGTATTGTTAAAAGGCTATTAAATTATATTCAAATTCATAAAAAAATTATTATTATTAAATGTTAAAAATTAAATATTTGTAAAAATTTATACTGCTACTGATTTTTATGTTTTAATCATTAATTTCATATTTATACTCAATTCTAGACATTTTGCTATATTAAAAGAAAATTTGTTTTATAAACTAAAAGAAAATATTTTCAAATAGTTTCAAATTATCGAAAAAGTTGCCACAGAACCCAATTTGCTATGGATAACTTACGAAAGGTTTACCTTGTTAAATTTATGTTTTTGGGTTAAATTTTGATTTTTGAATATTTCTTAAATTATTAAAATATTAAGAGAATTGAGTGATTAGCTGCTTGAGTTTTAGTTTAATATATCAGGTAAGTAACTTAATATCCCTTCGATTTTTATGTCCCTAAAAATCAGCCTCAATATATTTATAGTCAAAATATATAATATATATTATTTTGTCTATTTGTTTTGTAAATTGAGTTGAGCATGCAAAATATATATATGATTTCTTTGTTATAAGTTTGGAATATGATTTGATATTATTTTGATTTCCAAATATGATTTCCTAATAATATATTTATATATCCATCGTTTATCGAAATATGAAATTTTGCTTTGGAATGATTACGAAATTTTACTTTCTATGGATTATGTTTTAAGAAAATTTATAAATATTGAATTTGTATATGTTGTGTAATCTAAATATATATTTTGGCTTTTGTTTCCTAGTATGACTATGTTCTAACCCTGTCAATAGAGATTAATTGTTGGCCATGTCAACATGTATTTTGTGATATCGATATCGATTTCAAATCGTACCACTTGTTAAGAGTAGCGATTTTTGTTCATCGTGCCATCGGTTATATACTTTTATCCCATTACACTAAAAGAGTTACTGTGATTTTTGTTTTGTCCCATTGCATTAACAAGTTAATTATGATTGTTCATGCAATGATCTAATTGTTTCTGATATATTTCTTTCCCATTGCACTAGAGGAAAATTTTTTATTTTGACTTATGCCACAATGGTTAAATGTGATTGTAGTATATTATAAGAAACTAAATAAATTTATAATTTTGTGATATTTGATTCTTTTTTGTTATCTGAAAATTTGGTTTTGAGAATATATTTGTGAATACAAGATTACCCAAAATATTTCTAAATCATTTAGTTAATATTTTAGCCTAAATATTTTGTGACATGCTTAATCCAACTGAGGGGATGTCTGTTACTTGTTGAGTCATCGTACTTATTCCTTTATTTTTCTTTACTTTTTAGATTTTGGTATTTGTGTTTTTGGAGACTTAATCTTGATAACTACTTGGATTATCAAGATTAGTATTTGTCTTTAGTTTGTATTGTTTTCGAAGTGAGTATTTTATTATCGATTCTAAAAGATTTATTAGTAAAAATTTTAGTATATTCGACTAACTTGCAAAGAGTATAATTTTATAGACCTGAGATTCTGTAAACACTATAAGAAAATTTTCATATACTAATAATTGGTTATACTGACAGTCAAATTACATTAGTAAAAGATTTATACTAATGATTTTTTAATACCGTTTGAATACATGATACCTTTACCAATACTTTATATAATCGTTGGTATGGATAAACTTTTTTTGACAATATATAATTATCCGTCAGTATAAATATGCTATATACTGACACTTATCTATACTGACGGTCAAATATGTAAGTAAAAAATATTTATACTAACAAATTTTGTTACTGTCAATATAGACAATGCCTATACTAACATTTTGTATAACCATCGGTATAGGTAAACTTTTTTTTGATGGTATATAAATATCCATCAGTATAAATATGTAATATACTAACTGTTATAATTAACGTTAGTGTAAGCTCAAAAAAATATTTATTCCTAATTTTTTTAAAAAAATATTAATTCATAATATTTCACTCTAATAAAAATTTTCAAAAATTATAATTTGATGAAAACTATAATTATTAATAAATAAAATTTGTAACCTAATTAATTTTAAATGATAATAAGTTTTAAATAAAATTTGTAAGCATTATATTAATTAATAAATTTATAACTAAATATTAGACTAAAAATTTTTTAAATTAAATATTATATTAATTTAGTTTCAATTAATATTTCAGTTTTAATATGGTTTCATAAAATTTTAAAATCATTCTAGATCGAAAGTCAAATTACAAATAATCTACATAGTTGTATTTATATTCATATAAATATTTTTCTATGTTATTTGTAAAAGTTTTTTTATAAAATAACATTTATTGTTCACAATATTAGCAATTTGGGATTTTAAAGTTAAAAAAAAAAAGGGGAATGAATTTTAAAAATGATCACAAGATATTTTACAAAAAAAAATGCATTTAATTTTTTGTAAGGGAATATTTATGGCGTTTTCTAGGCAAAAACGTCTTGAATAATAAAAAAAAATGTTAAAATTATTGAAGGTATTTTTGACAAAAAATATCTTGAATTATCCCCTCTAAATAAATAATTTATGGATTATTGAAGACGTTTTTGGCTAAAAATACCTTGAATAATCTACTACTTATTCAAGGCATTTTTAATGATAAATACCTTCAATAACTCCATTCAATATTTTATAAGAAATTATTCAAAGTATTTTCTAGCTAAAAATGCTTTCAATAATCCTCTAATTAAAATTGAAAGGGATTATTCAAGGTATTTTTTGCTTGTCATAACGTCTAGATCCGGGGATCTATCGCTAGACATTGATTTTAGGAGTCGCCACCAATCTTTTTTATCTAGGTGCGATTGGCCACCTATGCAATCTGTCCTTTTAGGGAACACCTAAGTTTAAGGGTCCCTAGAAGAATAGGTTCAGGTCTACAAACCAGAACAGGGTTCGGGAGTTCGGTTACGTGTGAGGAAGGTTATAGCACCCTCACAACGCCCATCAAAAGATGGTACCAGCTTAAATTTGTGTTATCCAAAAGCTTTAAAATTTTACCAAGTAATTAATTATTGGAAAATTTCTCAATTGACTCTAATACTTTTAGCAAAAAATTGAGAAAATTCCCTCACCTCAAGAGTATGCAAGAAAAACTACTGTTTCACTTGCAGAGGCTCCGTCGTCGGATTATTTAAAGAAAAAAAAACAAAATCAAAATTAAGATAGAAAGGAAGGAAAGAATGAATTTTTTTTTAGGGAAAATTGATACTTCAACTTTCCCAAAAATATTTTTTGGAAATTTCGATTTTCAAAGGAAAATTGATACTTTCAACTTTTCCCAAAAGTATTTTTTTTGAAATTTTGATTTTTCAAGGAAAATTGATACTTTCAACTTTTCCTCAAAATATTTTTTGTTGAAATTTATTTCTGAGGAAAATTGATGCTTTCAACTTTTCCCCAAAAATATTTTTTGGAAATTTATTTTTCTTTTAAGAAAAATTGATACTTTCAACTTTTCCCTAAAAATATTTTTTTTTGAAATTTATTTCTGAGAAAAATTGATACTTTCAACTTTTCTCCAAAATATTTTTTGGAAATTTATTTCTAAGGAAAATTGATACTTTCAACTTTTCCCTAAAAATATATTTTTTTTGAAATTTATTTCTGAGGAAAATTGATACTTTAAGCTTTTCTCCAAAAATATTTTTGAGAATTTATTTCTAAGGAAAATTGATACTTTCAACTTTTCCCTAAAAATATATTTTTTTGGAATTTTTTATTTTTATTTAAAGAAAATAAAATAATAAAAAATAAATAAAAAGAATATTACATAAACCTAATCTAATAAATAAAAAATAAACAAATAAACAAAGAAAAAAAAAAAAAAACCTGGAGCGGCTCGGATCGCGGCTAGGCTCGGCTCAAGGAAGAAAAAACGGCTCGAGGGAGCGGCTTGGCGGCTCGGCTCGGCTCGGCTCGGAGGGGGGCTGGCACGCACGGGTCAGAAAGCGGGTCGACGCCCGGGTCGGGTCGGGTTCGGCAAAACGCGCGGATCCTCTCGGTTACTTAAGGCCAAAACGACGTCGTTTTGAGAGGGTATAAAAGGCAATCCCCTTCTTTTTTTCGGCAGAACGCTCCTCCCTCTCTCTCTCTTCTTCCTTTTTTCTCTCTCTTCTCTCTAAAAATCGAAGAACACCGGTGTCGGATTCTGGAAAATGTCACCGGAATCTAAAAATTTCACCAGAATTTGGCCGAAAGATCACCGGTTTCTGGGATTCTTCGTCGAAAATTGGGTAGGTCACCGGAAACTTCAATGTTCGCCGGAATTGTTGTCGAAAAATTCAAATTTCGCCGAAATTTTCGCTGGATTCTGAAAATTTCCCAGAAATTTCCAGAAAAAATTTTTCGCCAAAAATCTCTAAAAAATTTTTCTCACTCCCAGAACACTCCTAAACTTTTCCTAGCTTCCTATACGCCTCATTTTCTCTCAAATCAGTAGCTTTGCTTACTGTTTTCTGTGTGTTTCATTCTGTTCCAGGAGGTGCTTTATATAGGGAGTGATCAGGAGTTTCTGATCAATCCCAATTCCCCTTTGGACGGGAATTCAATCTTTGAATCCAGTCTGGACTCTTCTGATTGAATTCCCACTCTCAGTGGGATTCTTCAACTTTCAATCCTAGCCCTCCAAAATAAAAATCAAAATAATAAAAAAAAACTAGATAATTAGAGAAGATAAATCAACAGATATTATAGGATAAATAAAATAATAAAAAAAAATATATCAGATATATAATTAGATAAGTAAAAATACAAAAATGAATAAAATAAAAAAGATAAAAAATATATATATATACATATTAGTAATAATACATAAATAATAAAATACACATAAATATTAACAAAAAATAAATAAATAAATATATACATATATTAATACATAATAATAATAATAATAAATAATACAATACATAAAATACAAAAGAAGAAGAAAAAAAATACAAGATAAAATTGAATTGGGCTTACCCATTTGGGCCAGGCCTAATTGATCTGGGTCCGGACCCAATTGGGTGTCTACAGCTGCCCCTCTTTGCACATTTTCTGTGAAATAGAAATTGCGCAAAGACGTAGACACCCAATCAAGACTCAACTCAACATTTTTTGGTTTTTTTGTTTTTTTTTTTTTTTGTTTTTTTTTTTTTACCAAAGCTCCTCTAAACAGAGGCACCACGACTTTTGAAAAGTAAATTGCTCCTCTAAACAGAGGCAACAAACTTGGAAAAGTAAATTGCTCCTCTAAACTGAGGCAACGAACTTGGAAAAGTAAATTGCTCCTCTAAACAGAGGCACCACGACTTTTGAAAAGTAAATTGCTCCTCTAAACAGAGGCAACGGAACTTTGAAAAGTAAATTGCTCCTCTAAACAGAGGTACCACGACTTTAAAAAAGTAAATTGCTCCTCTAAACAGAGGCAACGAACTTTAAAAAGTAAATACTCCTAGACAATCATGTCCGAAGGAGTTGAAAGTTGTGTTTGAAGGGATTTCAGGAGATTATGCCCAAAGGTCTTATAAATCAACCCTGATACCAAGAGACATCCTATTTCGAGGATTAGGAACTTACCTGACAAGTTTCTTCTCAAACTTGCAAAGTCTTTTCATATCTGTCTTTTCCATGTGGGATGTTGGAACACCCCTGCTTCTTGAATTTGTACACTATACTTTCCTGAAAGTAGTGTATGCTATGCAAATGCATATGAATTTCAATGCATGCTATGCAAATGTTGGCCAATTAATTCCTGTTCAAATGTATGGTACTCAAGTTTCTCAAGCTCTTTTTTTCTTTCTTGGGTGTCAGGCCCTTTGATTCTTCAAGGATCCAATTACACTGCTCTTCTAAGATCGAACCAGTGTAGCTCTCAATTGTCTTTTCCACTCACATTCTTTCTTGTTCAGTTTCTCAATACTTTGGAATAAGCTTCATCAATCGATCATCCTTTGACCATCATTCAATGAATTTTTCAGCACTAGCAAATTTTAAAACAAATTTCATCCACCATCACTGGGTCTTTGTCTCAGCATCAACCATTCCAAAACAGATTTTGTCTTCATCATTCAATCACAACTTGCAAGTCATATCGACCAATTCATCTTCGTACTCATCACTTGATTGTATCACTGCCCCATTTCTTCATTTGATCACATCATATATCCTTCTAAATCATCTCCTCTAGGTTTCTACCATTTCTTCATTTTGTCTCCACCATCATCTTAGATTTCTTTTCAAATGAATGCAAGACTCTTTTAAGCACATATTCATTCATTCATTATCATTTCAAATCCTGACAAATACAATGCAATCAAGCATTTTCTCAATTCATTCTAGGGGTGAAACAATAAGAGAACAGAAGGTGAATTATGGTAAAGATAATCAATGGATATTTATTTTGGTAGAAAATAAATGGGAAAGGAAATAAATTGGATGTCATTGAGGTGAATGGTATGTCCAAATGATGAATATTCAGACAATTTTCAACATTAATCTAAGATTCTTTTTCAAAAACTCATTCCATTTACTGTTGAAGTCATCTTGAGCTTGGCGAACTCTGCCCCAGTCTTTGAGGGATCTTCAGATGTCTTTGATCTTTCATTCATGTGAGCCATTTGACCTGGATCTTTTATTTTTTTTTTGTACCAAAATCACCCTTTCAGGTTTTCAATTTGGATCTCTTTTTTCATTTTTTCCTTCATTCATTCTTTTTTTTTTCTTTTTTTTTCTCTTTTTTTAATCTTTTTTTTCATCTTCTCTTTTTTTTTTCATCCATTATTGATATCTTTCATACATCCAACTTTAGAGCATTGTAGCATGATTACTTCATCATGAGCATACCTTCGCTCAACATATGATCATTCAAGTTGAGTATTCACACTTGATCCAAATGGACTTTTCAAGGTTGTAATATAGGCCAAGGTGAAGGGTCATAAAAGAAATGGATATAATAGGCTCAACACATATATTAAAAAGGTTCAAAACCAAAGGATCATTTGATACAACTTGGCATTTTACCCCACATCGTTTCACTACTTTTTCTTTCCTCACACAAAGGATTCTCATTACTTTACCCCAAGTCATGTGTGGCATTTATTTTTTCTTTTGCTTTTCTTTCTCTTTTCATCTTGAGAACCTTTTGTGTGTTTTTTTTTTTTTTTTTTTTTCAAAATTTACCCTCGAGTGTAGAGGGTGATGCTTGGTTGGGGTTCTTCCAAAAAAAAAATGATAAGCTCAAAGGGGTAACAATAAATGGTTTTTCAAATGGTAAAAAAAAAGATGGCCATTTTTCATCTCAATTGTGAATACCTTTCTTGAACATCATCTATTGAACAAAGCTCATGAACTTGTATAAAAGATTGTACACCTTTAAGATATATCTCTTTCATCTCTGGTAATGGCTTACCCTCTTTATTTTCGCTCAAATCATCTCCTCTGTGAATGAGTTCTCAAAATTAAATTCCAGAATTATTGTTACCATTGTCTAAATATTCATCATTTAAAATTTGAAAATGGGAATGTAAAGTCATGAAAGGTAACAGGGCATGGAATAATGGTCGAGTGAAAGAGAAAAATGTAATGAAATGCATTGACTTGCCTTTATTAAAATGATAACAAGTGAAGTCATATTGCAAAAAAAATCTAACATTGTTTGAAAAGAAATCCCAAAATGACAGAAGAAACCTTCAACCAGCCTTATCTCCATTGACATCTTGCCCCTCAATTCATTGTGAATCTTCGGATCCTTTCTGTTCTTGACTTTCGCTCAGTACACTAACATTAGGTGCTGTTGCTTTTTCTTGATCAAAACTTACCATTTCATCATTGATCAACCGTTGCACCTTATACTTTAAAGCAGTGCAATTTTCAGTAGAATGGCCAGTAATTCCATAATGATAGTCACAACGGGCTGTAGGATCATACCACTTTGATAGGGTGGTTTAAGTGGTTCCACATGGCTGGGGGTAATCAAGTGGCTATTATAGAGTTCTCGATATAACTCTGTATAAGTCATAGGGATTGGATCAAATACAGGTTTTTCTCGAGTAGTCCGTTGTTCTCGTGAGCCACTTGCTGGATGAGTAGGACGAATTTGGGTTCTTACAGGAGCTTGAATGTTAAGGCGGTAAGTGGATGAATAAGATGGTTGTGGGGCTAGCTGGTAGGGGTAGGATGAGGCATTATTCACAGCATGATAGTATGGAGAGTAACCTTGGGATGGATAGGGTTGACAACCCTCGAATTGTTGTCTATCAAAGCTCACAGCTTGAGCTTGAGCTTCTTTCTTTTCTGATGTCTTCTTGGTTTCTCCTCCTCTCAACTTGCCATTTTTTATGGCACTTTCAATAATTTCTCCAGAGATTACCCATGTCAGCAAAATTCTTTGTTGCATTCCCTATCATCTTTTCATAATAGGGAGGCTTTAAAGTGCTAACAAACAGCACTGTGGTCTCTTTCTCTGTCAGTGGAGGTTGTACCTGTAAAGCTATATCCCTCCATCTCTGGGCGTATTCTTTAAAAGACTCATTTGACTTTTTCTTCAGATTTTGCAAAGATAAACGATCAGGGGCCAAATCGATGATGTGTCGATATTGGCTGATGAAGTCATGAGCCATATCGCTCCCAGGAGCGAATATGGGTTTTATCCAACTGAACATACCACCTGGCAGCAGAACCAGTAAGACTATCCTGGAAGACATGCATCAAGAGTTTTCATTATGTGCATGAGCTGCATCTTCCTGCAATACATGGTGATGTGAGTTTTAGGGCACTTTGTACCGTCATATTTTTCAAATTTCGGTACTTTGAATTTATAGGGGATAACCACATCAGGAACTAGGCAGAGCCCAACAGCATCAACTGACCCATAATAGCTAAATCCTTCCACAGCCCGTAGCCTCTGCTCTAGCATGCTAATTTTAGAGCTTTCCTCAGCTTCCAACCTTACCTTTTCCTTGTCTTTCTCTTTTACATCATCTAGATCAGGAATTGGTTCTGCTGTCTTTTCAGTGAAGACAGGATTTATATAGCTATTATACTGCCCTGGGTTGAAAGCTGATGGCATTCCAGGACATGTTGAATATGCAAAATGTTGTGGTGGGACCTCTTGGGCAGACTGGGCTTGAGGTGGGCCAAAACTTGGAGGGTACAATGGGTCAGCCACTTCTTGTTGGCTTGTACTTCCTTCAACTCCTTTTCCTTTATTCATATTATTGAGAGCCTCCAAAATTTTGCTAAGTTCATTTTCAATCTTCTCCTGAGCTTTTTCTAGCTTTTCAAATCTATGAGAACTTTCCTCCTCCATTTGCCTTGCTCTGGATCTTGTGTTGTATGGATGAGCAAGGTTTTGCTAGATGGAGCTATCCTCGGACCTTGAGTACCATACTTATGATTAGAAATGTTATGTTGTACCTTATGTATGATGCTTTGATACATAAATGAAATGTACATTTTTTGAATGAAATCTAGTATGAAATGAATGCAAATAATTGTGTTGAAACATGTCATGAAAAGAATACAGATGCATACAATCAGACAAACAACATAGTTAGTTCCGTGGGTGAAACGTAAGTGATGTTGATGCATAATGTCACATATGATAAAAATAATACACAAAGTTAAACAATCAAAATGATTAGACAAACACTCTTTTTGTGTCCTAATTTCAGGGTATATCTATCATTGGGTAGAAAGGGCTCTATCTTAGGTGTAGGCACTCTTAAGGTTCACTACGTGCGGTTTTAAGGTCAAAGTCTAAAGGTTCTCAAATTGCTCCTTACATCCCTGTCCATCACAGACTAGTAAGGCACCCTAATCCTTACCCATTACAGGCTACAAGCGGAAAAAGTTCAATTTGAGTGGGAGTATTTCGCTAGCCACTGCGGAGGTATTAGACCTCACGAAAGCAATAGGTACTTTACTCCCTCCTAGAGGGACGGAGCTCGGTGTAGAGCTCATGTTATGCACAAGCACATGAATGATATAATTAACAAAGTAAATAAAACATGAATGAATAACAACACATATATACAACAAGGTTTAATTTATTAGGCTTTTGGAGAACACAAATTATTTGCTGGCCTGACTCTCAAAGTCCCCAGTGGAGTCGCCAAGCTGTCATAACGTCTAGATCCGGGGATCTATCGCTAGACATTGATTTTAGGGAGTCGCCACCAATCTTTTTTATCTAGGTGCGATTGGCCACCTATACAATCTGTCCTTTTAGGGAACACCTAAGTTTAAGGATCCTTAGAAGAATAGGTTCAGGTCTACAAACCAGAACAGGGTTCGGGAGTTCGGTTACGTGTGAGGAAGGTTATAGCACCCTCACAACGCCCATCAAAAGATGGTACCAGCTTAAATTTGTGTTATCCAAAAGCCTTAAAATTTTATTAAGTAATTAATTATTGGAAATTTTCTCAATTGACTCTAATACTTTTAGCAGAAAATTGAGAAAATTCCCTCACCTCAAGAATATGCAAGAAAAACTACTGTTTCACTTGCAGAGGCTCCGTCGTCGGATTATTTAAAGAAAAAAAAAAACAAAATCAAAATTAAGATAGAAAGGAAGGAAAGAATGAATTTTTTTTTTAGGGAAAATTGATACTTTCAACTTTTCCCAAAAATATTTTTTTGGAAATTTCGATTTTCAAGGAAAATTGATACTTTCAACTTTTCCCCAAAAGTATTTTTTTTGAAATTTTGATTTTTCAAGGAAAATTGATACTTTCAACTTTTCCTCAAAATATTTTTTTTTGAAATTTATTTCTGAGGAAAATTGATGCTTTCAACTTTTCTCCAAAAATATTTTTTGGAAATTTATTTTTCTTTTAAGGAAAATTGATACTTTCAACTTTTCCCTAAAAATATTTTTTGGAAATTTATTCTTAAGAAAAATTGATACTTTCAACTTTTCCCTAAAAATATATTTTTTTAAAATTTATTTCTGAGAAAAATTGATACTTTCAACTTTTCCCCAAAAATATTTTTTGAAAATTTATTTCTAAGGAAAATTGATACTTTCAACTTTTTCCTAAAAATATTTTTTTTTTTGGAAATTTATTTTTCTTTTAAGGAAAATTGATACTTTCAACTTTTCCCTAAAAATATTTTTTTTTTGAAATTTATTTCTGAGGAAAATTAATACTTTCAGCTTTTCTCCAAAAATATTTTTGGGAATTTATTTCTAAGAAAAATTGATACTTTCAACTTTTCCCTAAAAATATATTTTTTTGGAATTTTTTATTTTTATTTAAAGAAAATAAAATAATAAAAAATAAATAAAAAGAATATTACATAAACCTAATCTAATAAATAAAAAATAAACAAATAAACAAAGAAAAAAAAAAAAAAAAACCTGGAGCGGCTCGGATCGCGGCTAGGCTCGGCTCGACTCAAGGAAGAGAAAACGGCTCGGGGGAGCGGCTTGGCGGCTTGGCGGCTTGGCTCGGCTCGGAGGGGGGCTGGCACGCGCGGGTCAGAAAGCGGGTCGACGCCCGGGTCGGGTCGGGTTCGGCAAAACGCGCGGATTCTCTCGGT
This sequence comes from Durio zibethinus, assembly GCF_002303985.1. Next base: position 10,884,569 of record NW_019167860.1, on the reverse strand, counting down.
TACTTAAGGCCAAAACGACGTCGTTTTGGGAGGGTATAAAAGGCAATCCCCTTCATTTTTTCGGCAGAACGCTCCTCCCTCTCTCTCTCTTCTTCCCTTTTTCTCTCCCTTCTCTCTAAAAACCAAAGAACACCGGTGCCGGATTCTGGAAAATGTCGCCGGAATCTGGAAATTTCACCGGAATTTGGTCGGAAGATCGCCGGTTTCTGGGATTCTTCGCCAAAAATTGGGTAGGTCGTCGAAAACTTCAATGTTCACCAGAATTGTTGCCGGAAAATTCAAATTTCGTCGGAATTTTCGTCGGATTCTGAAAATTTCCCAGAAATTTCCAGAAAAAATTTTTCGCCAAAAATCTCTAAAAATTTTTTCTCACTCCCAGAACACTCCTAAACTTTTCCTAGCTTCCTATACGCCTCCTTTTCTATCAAATCAGTAGCTTTGCTTACTGTTTTCTGTGTGTTTCATTCTGTTCCAGGAGGTGCTTTATATAGGGAGTGATCAGGAGTTTCTGATCAATCCCAATTCCCCTTTGGACGGGAATTCAATCTTTGAATCCAGTCTGGACTCTTCTGATTGAATTCCCACTCTCAGTGGGATTCTTCAACTTTCAATCCTAGCCTCCAAATAAAAATCAAAATAATAAAAAAAAAACTAGATAATTAGAGAAGATAAATCAACAGATATTATAGGATAAATAAAATAATAATAAAAAAATATATCAGATATATAATTAGATAAGTAAAAATACAAAAATGAATAAAATAAAAAAGATAATATATATATATATATACATATTAGTAATAATACATAAATAATAAAATACACATAAATATTAACAAAAATAAATAAATAAATATATACATATATTAATACATAATAATAATAATAAATAAATAATACAATACATAAAATACAAAAGAAGAAGAAAAAAAAATACAAGATAAAATTGAATTGGGCTTACCCATTTGGGCCAGGCCCAATTGATCTGGGTCCGGACCCAATTGGGTGTCTACATTGCTATAAACGCATTGACTAACCCTATTCAATTTTTTTAACAGATTATTCAATGCATTTTCTCACCAAAAAAAATGAGAAGGGATTATTGAAGGTGTTTTTAGCTAAAAACACCTTCAATAATCTAATCTAAAACATTAGAAGAGATTATTTAAGGTATTTTTTGTCAAAAACGCCTTCAATAATTTAATTATAAAAATTTAAGAGGATTATTTAAAGCGTTTTTTGACGAAAAATGCCTTTAATAACCCCATTCAATTTTTTGTAAGAAATTATTCAAGGCATTTTTTTGATAAAAACACCTTGAATAATTACCTTATAAAAATTAAAGAGGATTGTTCAATACGTTTTTGACCAAAAATGCCTTGAATAATCCCCAAGAAAATGGGATAAGATTATTAAAGGCATTTTTGGTCAAAAATACCTTGACTAATCTCCTCATAAAATTTTAAAGGGAGATTATTCAAGACATTTTTGGCCAAAAATGCCTTGAATAATCCCTTCATAAAAATTTAAAGAGAGACTATTCAAGGTATTTTTTTATTTAAAACACCTTTAATAACTCTATTCAATTTTTTGTAAACAATTATTAAAGGAATTTTCTAGGTTAAAACACCTTTAATAATCTCTCCATAAAAAATGAAAGATTATTAAAGGTATTTTTTACAAAAAAAATACCTTAAATAATCTCATATAAAAAATTTTTAAGGATTATTAAAGGCGTTTTTTACCATAAATGCCTTAAATAACTATATGCCAAGATTTTCTAAAGATTATTCAAGACATTTTCTGACCAAAAATGTCTTGAATAATCCACATTACTTAAAAATTGAATTATTTAAGTTACCATCATATATGCCAAGGAAATTATACTAATTATTCAAGATTTAATATATATGAATTTTTTTAACCAAACGAGTGAATCTAAACACTAGATGCCCTAAAAATGAAAGAAAACATCGGGTATCGTATTTTTTCGGGGATCACATTTTTTTTCAGAATCTACGATTTCGCGAACCAAACGCCTCCACGTCTTGGGTATAAATATTTTTCTATGTTATTTGTAAATTTTTTTTGTAAAATAATATTTTTATATAAAAGATTCTCTTTAAAAGAATGATAAATATGTAAGAGTTCCATGCAAAACCAATCCAATTAATGCTCAAAGAAAAACTTGAAAAAGCTTGGTCCTTATGCTCCCACAACTAGGGCATGAAAACCTTTAAAAAAAATATAAACTTGTTAAAACAAAAGTAGTGAAAATTTTGTTCCTACCGTCCTTACCTTGCCTTTCAGTCCTTACCTCGCCTAAAGCTTATCTCATCTCACTCTCCCTCGCCTTTGATTTTTTTAACTTTGTAGCTAAAATCCTCGTTTAAATTTTCAAGCTTTAAAATTTTGTTTTCCTTGCAAAAATCCCTCATTTCTACACAATTTTTATAATCTACCCAGATTTTATCCTTTTGCAATTGTGAGTTATTTCAAATATTCCCTATTTCTCTAAAATCTAAACCCAAACAACCCTACATTGGTAACCCTATTTTACATCTGTAGCTTTCTTGTTTTTGTTTTGAGCTACTTTCCTTCTATCCTTTGCCTCTTTCTTGCTTATTCAACCGAAATTGATCTTGTGATGGTAACAAGTTTGTCTTTTTTTTTTTTACCATTTACAAACCTCTATCCAAAGCAACATTGCCTTAGTTACATGTAGTTCTATGATAGTATCTTTGATTCTCATTCTATCATCAGGGATAATGTTTTTATGTTTTTGTTGATGGTTTTTTAAAGAGTCAAGTGAGAAAGAAAAATATGCAATTTTGATTGAATGTAGAATTTATTATTTATTGACAAATATATATTAACATTTGTAAGTAAGTTAATTAATTGTTTATAATAAAAATGTGATTTAATGTGACGGCATTTGTAATCAAATACTATATATATGGTGGCTTTTTCAATTAAATATATATAATAAAGCATTTGGCAGCATAATAGGGCTTATATCATTGTTTAGATTATATATAATTGTTTACATACTATTTAGATTATATATAATTGTTTATTGTTTATATATTGTTTAGATTATATATAATTGCTTATTGTTTGGCTTTTTCAATTAAATATATATAATAAAAATATATAATTGTTTATATGGTGTCGTCATTTGTAATCAAATACTATATATATGGTGCCTTTTTTAATTAAATATATAATACCAGCATTTGGCAGCATTATAAGATTTGTATAATTGTTTAGATTATATATAATTGTTTATTGTTTATATATTGTTTATATTATATATAATTGTTCATTGTTTGGCTTTTTCAATTAAATATATATAATAAAAATATATAATTGTTTGCATGGTGGTGGCATTTGTAATCAAATATTTGTATATATGGTGGTTGGATAATTTTTGGTAGTTGGCTTTTTCAATTAAATATATGGTGCTAGCATTTGGCAGTATAATGAGATTCTTTTTTTTTTTTTGTGCAATATTCTAGAGTTTGTGCAAGATGCAAAACAACCTTTCGTCACATTACCTATTTCATTGGTTGTGCTTCTCCTGAAAATATATAAGTTTAATTATAAAGGTACATCTGACATATTATTTTTAATGAAAATGTGACATTATGCTTACATAGTCAAATTTTATTTAGTGCTTAAATTAAATGCTATTGTTTTAATTTAAAATTTTAAGTTAATGACATAATATGATCGATCCTTTAAGTTTTAAATGTTATTTGTTTTTAAATTTGTTATTGATTATTATGAAATTGGTTTTTTAGGTCTACATTCACATAGTATTTTGAGTTCAACGTTTGCTTTTCTTTAGAATTTTTATTGGTAATGGATGATACATTCAATTGTGAATATTTATTATTATTATTACATTAACTATTTTTCGTCATTTAGATGTATGGTGCTATACTTTCCTTTCATCCTAGTTTTTTACTTTATTATTATTATTATTATTATTATTGTTGTTGTTGTTGTTGTTGTTGTTGTTGTTGTTGTTTTTGTTGTTGTTATTATTATAACTTTTCTTTAAAATCCATTTGCTTTTATGGTTATCTTTTCTATTAGGACATAAAGGTGGACTTATAAAACAAATAACTTTGATATTTAGATAACTTTAATTGATTGTATGTGTAAAATAAATTACTTATTAATAATTAAGTTTATTTATGGAATGATGATGTTTATTCAAAAGTTAAAGGATCGAAAAGAAAAAGGCATGTTCGTTGCATGGATACAGTATCTACTTCATCTAAACAATATGATCTTTTATATTTTGAATTGGTTCAACATAAAAAAGAGGTATAAGAATTGAAAGCTGAAATTAAAGACTTGAAATAAACTTTAAGTACTGTCTTATCGGTACTTAAAATATAATTTCCTAATAAGAATACAGATATCTTGAATACTATTACTCACATAGTGAATAGAGAGGTATATATAACATCTATAGTTTATATATATGTAAATTGCTCATGAATCTTGAATCTTATTAAAATTTTTTTTTGAATTATTTTTAGGTTCATATGCTAGTAATGCTCTAAAAATCACACATGAAAACTATCATTCTTCAAATTCAAGTCATCAACCTAATCAAAATGAAAATGGTAAACCTGTCATCACGTGATATATATATATGTGAAAATGCTTTGCTTAATACTTGTTTCTTAGATAGAATGCCAAAATCAATTTTGAATCTAAGTTTTGAATCATGTAATTGTGTTCTTGAAACATTACCCATTGTCTTTGCCATAATCATTAAATTACACTATGATTTAAAGCCTGCTCTTTTTCCCTTTAGAAGGTTTTCTTGCCTTTTTTTTTTTCTTTAAAAAAGATTCCTTATGATGTAAGCATGTTTTGTAGTTGTAAACTTGAATGTTATAATGAAAATATTTGTTTAATGATAGTTATGTTGACTAAAATAATCTTAAGTTGATTTCATTAAGTTATTATTCGAAATTAAACTAAAAGAATAAGGACATTACACATGCAAAATAGGTTATTTCTTGTTCATTCATACATTATACTACTGGATAGGATGTTTATAAAATTATTTTTGTTGGTATATATAAATGGATGATTACCTTTTCTATATATGAATGAATAAGATGTTTATAAAATTATTACTACTGGTATATGAATTGATGATTACCTTCTTACCTTCTATATATATAAGATAATTTATAAAAATTCTAATTGAATTTTTTTATGCTATGTAGATGCTTCTTTGTAGAAATTTATGATGGGATCATTTATTTTAGGAAATTGTTTATTTACTCTGAGCATTATGTTTGTAAGGGGATTTGGTTTTATTTTGGATGTTATACATTTTGTTGAAATAAGGCTGTTATATTTTGTGATGCTTGATTAGTATATTGAATATTGTCAATGAGTTAGGTTCATTGAGCTTGTTAGTTACATGACGTGACTACACTTGTTAACTTTTTCAAGACTTGTAATATTTTGTATGAATTAAAATATTTTAGTTTTGAAAAGGGTTTGTAATAGGTGCATGTATGTTTTTTCTTATTAAGGTGGTTTTGCAATTGTTTGTTCATTTATAGATTTTTTAAGATTATCTTGTTCAAAGTTCTATTGAAGTTTTAAGGTGATCAAAAGGTATTTAGATGTCCTGTGGTGCAAACTTATGATTATGTTTTTTAGGGTAAAATGGTGTAACTCTTTATTTATATTTGTTTTATCGAAGTTTTTTTTATCAGACTTTGTACAATGACATTAGTTTTTCACTTATACTAAGTTTGTGGATTATAAATAATTTACTTGTAGTTTTAATATTATTAAATATATTTTACTTTATTGTGTTTTTTTTTTTTTTTATATGAAAACATATCATATTATAATTATAAATAAATTAATATTAATAATTAAAAATATAATTTTTAAAAAAATTTACCAACGTCTTAACATTTATACTAATGCACTTGATCGTTGAATATTTCAGGCGATACTAACAGTCATCAATTGTCAGTAAAACATAATAAAAAAATTAAAACATATAAATCTATATTGACAATCTCTAACAGTCGGTATAGGTAAGAAAATTAAAGCATACAATTCTATACTGACAGTCTCTAACTATTGGTATAGGTAAAAAATTTTAAAAATACAAGTCTATACTAACGGATACTAAGCATCAGTATAAATAAGAAAAATTACAAGTTTATACTGACAGGTATTAACTATCGATATAGGTAAGAAAAATTAAAACATATAAGTCTATATTGACGAGCTTTAAGCATCAGTATATGTAAAAAAATTTTTAAGTTTATATTGACGGGCGTTAACCATAGGTATAGGCAAAAAAAATTAAAACATACAAGTATATATTAACAAGTGTTAACCGTCAATAAAATGTATAATAGTGAAACACATAATAGATGTTATACCAACAAATATACATTTACTGATGGTTTTGAATCATAGGTATATATTTGCGAGCTATTCCAACACCTTAAAAACTGTCAGTATAGGTCTATACTGATAAATGATATATTAATAGCAAATATTTATTAGAATACACATTTTGACTGTCGATATAGGATTTATTGTGCTATATTGACATATTTTTTTTATTTTACAAATGGTTTTTTGAGTGTCAGTATATGTTAGATTTTTTATAATAAAAGTATTATTTTAGAAATTATTGAAGATTTTAATTTAATTTTATATTTGTTATCTTGCATGTTTGTGAGATTTGTTCTGTGAGTATGCGGTATTGTTACATTCTAAATTTTCAAGTTTAAGGCATGACACTTTTATTTTCTTTCAAGTAGAACCAATAAAAAAATATATATGTAACGAAATAAACAAATAAACAAGTATACTATCACCAACCATCCAAAAAAATTCAACTGCTTAAAAATTTGGTTGAAAATCCAACAACAATTACCTCTTGAATCATTCAAATTTGATTGAATTAAACATTCACGAAATTTGATCTTTTATACTTCGAAACCTTCCACATATTTTTTCTCATTTTTTCAAAAGCTTCATTAATTACAAATAAATCCTTTTGAACAAGATTTGGAGCAGCTGCACAAAATTTTTTTTTCATGACATTACAATACCTTGTCAATCAAAATGATCACATAAAAAATGTTGCAAACTATCCATATTGCTGGCGTTATTCAAAAGTAATGCTAAAATTTTTAAAAGCATTTAAAAAAAATGCCAAGTTCCACTTCTAAACAAATAAACAAATATACTATCACCAACCATCTAAAAAAATTCAACATCGCGAAAATAAACAATTTTCTTTGACATTAACTATGCCAAGTTCCACTTAATTATCACATCCAACAACAATCCCCTTGAATAATTCAAATTTGACTGAATTATTTCTTACTTCAAAACCTTCCACATATTTTTACACTTTCTCACTTTTTCAACAGCTTCTTTAATTACTAATAAACCCTTTTGAACAAGATTTTGAGCAGCACAACGAATATGAAACATTTTTTCATGACATTACAATACCTTGTCGATCGAAATGATCACATAAAAATTGTTGCATACTGTCCATATTGCTGGCGTTATTCAAAGTAATGCTAAAATTTTTTCTCTCAATTTCTTATTATATCATAAATCTTATTATACAAATGAAATGAAGTACATAATGATAGCAAATGTCAATAATTCAAAATTAAGCCGGGCAACTTCCAATCATATCAATGAAGTATGTGTTTGGTATATAAAATTATGATAAGATAAGATGATATTATGAATAAGATTAAATTAAATAATATCATCATATTTTATGTTTGATGTGTGTAAAAATTATGATAAAAGATAATTTTTTTATAGATCAAAATTATCTTTCCTCAAAGTTTATATATTTAAATGATTGATATAATTTTTTAACAATATAATAGGACATGTAATTCAATTCTATAGATTAAAAAATAATCATCTTCATTTTAAGAGGATTGAATTATTCTATACCAAGAGGATAATTAATTTTTCTTATAATTTAAATAAAAATCAAACATAATATCAAATGATTATTATTTTATCTATCATCTTATACATTAAACATGAATGAAATGCTTAGTGTATGATGTTCATATTTCAGCAGCCAAACAAATTCTATTTGAAAGTTTTTCCTACTAGATTTAACTTTCTCTTTTATTTTCTTTTTTAATTTCAAACTATATTCAAACTTACAAGCATTGTTATAAATGAATTTAAAATAAATATTTAGATAGGGATGAAAAATTTTAAATTTAACATCCTTGATAATTTTAATTGAATATTCATGAGCAATAACACCTTCAGTTATCATTTTACTAGCAACAAATAAGTCTATTTTCTTATTTCAACCCTCATCCTCAATAGCAGGATTTTATTTTTGTACATTTTTCTATACAAAGACACATGATGGACGTACCTGACTAAGACCCACCAATCATAACAGTCCAACAAAACTTGAATTTAGCTCTTTCTTTGATATCATTGTGTTTCGCTTGACATACCAGTTGTTACTCATGATCAAGTGTAACAAAAACAGTCCAAACATTTGAGAATTTTCTCTTTGAAAATTTGAAGCAAGAGAAGTAGGCAATAGGGAACATTCTACAGTGTTGAAGTCATCATCACAATTTGATACAATTGATCATTCAACCTTCGGCTTTGGCTTCATTCACTTTGCTTTCAAATACAAGAAGACTCCAACAAGAGGCACGGCAGTACCTGTGGTCGAAACCATCACAGTTATATATAAATAGAATAACAAGAGAAATTTTATGTTCATTTGATTAGTGTATGTAAAAGCTAATGATCAAGAAAGGATTTCCCATGTTTTAACAATAGGTATGAACAATTTATCAAGGGAGTTAATGGGTGAAACAAGTACGTCTGCAGTTCAAGTAAGAAACCTGCCAAACCAAAAACGTAGCTTTTTGACATTGATTAGAGGACCAGAAATAAGGCACTCCCTACTGCTGTAAAAACTCTGAAAACTAAGGAACTCCATAATTTTAGGATACAGAATCAAATTACAATAGACACAAACAGGTTCTACATTTGCTCTGACTCTTCATTTTTCTTGAAACAAACGTGTTGGACATATATCCGACAGACATGGGTACGAGGTCCAACACTCCAAATATATGAAAAAAACATAGAAAAAAATAAACATACTTATGTCGGACATACAGCCAGATCCGAAGATTCACCATCAAGTCCGAGTATCATAGAATAGGATTACCTGTTGATAACTGTGGAAGCAGAATCCAGCCACAATAGATCTTATGCATAGCTCTTTAATATTCAAACCTTGGGTTACCTTAATTAAATAGAAAAGAAAACAGCATCATGTTTATGACATAACAAGCTCTAATTGCTTTAATCCAACATCAACATTTGCTTTCTAGATATGTTAGCTACTTACAGCAGATTGTACATATGAAGAAGTGGACTTGACACCTTCCAATAAAATGGCAGCATGAACCAATAGGATAATCGAAATAATGGTTATTATAGAGAAGAGATTGATGTTGTCCAAAGTGTCCTGTTTAAAAATTTCAGGATTAAAGCCCAATTAAACAATGATATAAATATAGATTCAGAGACAGTCAATCGGATAAAATTAAAATCACTCTGAAAAATCAGGGGGAGAAATATCATAGCTTCGTCATAAACAATGCTGATTGATTCAGGGACATTTGAAATGTAAAAACATTGTACATTTATACCTGAGTTATGTGCTTTTAATCTCCTTTCTAACCATGAACTTTTTAGTAAGCACATTACTCATCGGTTAGTCACATTGGAAGCCATTGCGATACAGAAACCAATCCTGTTTCAGAACACCAAGACCATAGTCAAGTTTAAGAAACAATATCAACCAAGTTCAAGAAGGATATTTGTTTTTTAAATAGAACATAATCGAAGATGTAGAAACATGTATTTTCCAGTTCTTTCAAATAAGTTGATTCAGATAATGTTTCTTACCGATTAAAAGATTTCTCTGTGAATGATGCTAATGCCACCCTACCTACAACTGGAATGAGGGAGGACACTATCCAGAAAGCAGGCCACTGTAAACATAAAATTGTGAAAAATGAGTCAAAGGACTACAAGATAAAAAGGTACTTAATTCTAAAATATGATATGATTCGCAAATGTGCCTATAACTTTGTCCAGTCGGTCAACTTAGCTCTTGATGAAAGAACATTAATCAGAGAAATTTCCGGTATGGCTGACTATTTGCCCATCCTGTCACAAGCAAATTATTCTAAATATTATCACCAGTAGAATTAGTCCATAGGAGGAAAAAGACCTATGAAGTACAAAATAATGGGAGCTGAGTTAGCTTAAATTAATTACTTTAACCAAAGACAAATTAAGAGCAGGTTTTGGATTCTTTAGCTACCCCTAGCCTAGATTGCTGTTTAAGTATTTTTATAGATTAACTTTTCTGTTCTTACATTTTTGGCAAATAAGCTTTGCTTGAAAAGTCGATCTCCTCGCTTCTGCGAAAGCTTATGCTAGAGGGCAGAACAGAATTGAAAGGTCAAGCATTCAGAAGAAGCATCTTCTTGGACTAATTTCAAGCAGTATTTATATCAATAAGTACATAAACTCGTATCTACAAAAAATAGAACTGAGAATAAGACTGTGAAGAAGTGTTCCATTGCTTTAGTTGTGTGAGTGAATGAGGCATTAACTTTCCCAAAACCACAGCCAATGGAATGATTGCTGCAAACTGAAAACTGCTTTGTAAAAAATACTTATTGCAGAATGGAAACAAAATATATGATTAAAATTCCAAAGTACCTGTGAAAGAGTACGCTTTGGTCGATGGTAGAGATTAGATGCCCATATTACAAGTATCATCAATGTCCCACAGTCAAAACGGAGGGCTGTGACTGTTGATGGAAATGTATAGACCTTCAGAACCTTCAGTAGAAAAAGAATGCATAATTGTGAAGCTAATAGCGGCTACATACAGAATCTGACTCCAACATTGGAGACAATAGGTAAACAAATCCACCCTTGTAGCTAAACACTTCGGAACCAAATGGCTTTCCAATCCAATATGAATGTTTAAACACACCAAAACGATTTTGAAGAACTGAACTCTCACACACTTTAACAGCCTTTCCTAGTAAAAATTGATTAAGAATAAGTTATATGTTGACCAAGGCAAGCTTTTCCTAGTAAAAATTAAGTATAATTAATGTAACAAGATACATAATTACATGAGTTAATAGCACCATAGAGAAACATAATTACATGAGTTAATAACACCGCGTTAAATTTTAAGACAATTTATTTTTGTTTTTAATTTTTAAAAAATTTAATTGGATTTTTAATTGCTCAAACTTATCATATTTTGATCTTTTTATTTATGAAACCACATTTAAATTGAAGATAATATTAGTTGAAACAATGTAGATGGTATTAGCTAATATTTCATGTGATAGATGGAGAGATCAAAATAAAATTTTATTCAAAATTTAAGCACCAAAGATGCTATCATCTCAAAAATGTTTTATATTTCAAATATATTTTTATAAGATATTATTTTAAAATAATATTTTTATATTTTTATTGTAATATATAATTTATTAGCTCAATATTTTTTGTTTTTTTAAAACATTAGATTTTCAAAAAATTAAAAGTAAGTTAAAATTTTTAAAATCTTTTTAAAAAAGTTTTATATCATTAAAAAAATATTTTATATTAAAAATATTATTTTACGAATAAATGATAATAGAAAATTTTATTTTCTATTCAAAAAATTTATTTTATATTAAAAATCTTAAATATTTTTCGTTTCCTTTTTCTAATTTATTTTATAAAATAAAAAGAGAAAAATAAAAATAAAAATAATTAATGAAAATTTAATTTTTTATATTTTGGATATATTTTAGAAAATATTATGATTTAAAATAATTTTTAATTTTTTATGATATTTTTTAGTAAAATACTATTTTTAATAGAAGATAAATTTTTTTTGAAAATTAAAACTTTGTTAAAATTTTGAAAATCTTTTTCAAAAAATTAAATAAAAATTTCTACATCGGTTTAAAAATTAAATAAAAAGTCTATATCATTTTAAAATATTAAATAAAAAAATTCATATCATTTTAAAAAATAGAATTATTAATCTATTCAAAAAATATATTTTCTATAAAAAATCTATGTTGAATATATTATTATATTAAAATTTTTATAATTTTATAAAATAAGGAAATAATATTTTCAGTAACTTGATTTTCCCCCTTACCCGATCGGATACGGTAAGGGCTGTTTTCGTGTCTATTTTTTAATTTTTTATAAATATAAAATTTAATAAAAAGATAAATTGAAAATATTTTTTTCAATAGGAAAAATATTAAGAATAGATTGGTAAAATGATTAGAAAATATTTACTTAATATTTTTAAAAATATAAAATTTTTATTTAATTTTTTAAACCATTATAATTAATTTTTAAATAATACAAATTTTTTCAAAAAAATATTTTAAAATTTTAAAATAATTTTAGTTTTCGAAAATCTATTTTCTATTAAAAGTAAAAAATATTTAATGAATAAAATTTATTATAATTAAAATTTAAAAAATTTTTATTTTAAATTAATATTTTATAAAATGTATTTGAAATATAAAAAATTCGAGATAATTGCATTCTTGATCCCTAAATTTTGAGTGAAATTTTATTTTAATCATTTTATCTACCATATGAGATGATGCTAGTTGACACCATTCAAGTGACATCAACTGACATTTATCATCAATTTGACAGATGAAAAGACTAAAATAAGATGTTTTTGGATAATTAGATATTTAATTAAAATTTTTTAAAAATAAAAATCTAAAATAAAATTGAACTCAAAATTTAGCGACTAAAGGTACTATTTACCCCTAGTTACATAGTACAATTTAGACAAATTAACATATTATATGTATTAATACAAAATTTAACTCAATTAATTCATATGCTCATATTTAAAAAGTGACTACCAGTAAAACTATTATTTAAATCTTAATACCTACAACTTTTCT
>NW_019167860.1:10830704-10870502 GCF_002303985.1 Durio zibethinus | reverse complement strand
TTGTCTTTGTCATAATCATTAAATTACACTATGATTTAAAGGTTGTTTTTTTTCCCTTGATAAGGCTTTCTTGACTTTTTTTTTTGTCCTTTGAAAAGGCTTCCTTATGATGTAAGCATGCTTTGTAGTTGTAGACTTGAATGTTATAGTAAAAATATTTGTTTAATGATAGTTTTGTTGACTAAAATAATCTTAAGTTGGTTTCATTAAGTTATTATTTGAAATTAAACTAAAAGAATGAGGAGAGTACACATGTAAATTAAGTTATTTCTTGTTCATTCATGCATTACACTAATGAATAAGATGTTTATAAAATTATTTTTGTTGGTATATATAAATGGATGATTACCTTTTCTATATATGAATGAATAAGATGTTTATAAAATTATTACTACTGGTATATGAATTGATGATTACCTTCTTACCTTCTATATATATAAGATAATTTATAAAAATTCTAATTGAATTTTTTTGCTATGTAGATGCTTCTTTGTAGAAATTTATGATGGGATCATTTATTTTAGGAAATTGTTTATTTACTCTGAGCATTATGTTTGTAAGGGGATTTGGTTTTATTTTGGATGTTATACATTTTGTTGAAATAAGGCTGTTATATTTTGTGATGCTTGATTAGTATATTGAATATTGTCAATGAGTTAGGTTCATTGAGCTTGTTAGTTACATGACGTGACTACACTTGTTAACTTTTTCAAGACTTGTAATATTTTGTATGAATTAAAATATTTTAGTTTTGAAAAGGGTTTGTAATAGGTGCATGTATGTTTTTTCTTATTAAGGTGGTTTTGCAATTGTTTGTTCATTTATAGATTTTTTAAGATTATCTTGTTCAAAGTTCTATTGAAGTTTTAAGGTGATCAAAAGGTATTTAGATGTCCTGTGGTGCAAACTTATGATTATGTTTTTTAGGGTAAAATGGTGTAACTCTTTATTTATATTTGTTTTATCGAAGTTTTTTTTATCAGACTTTGTACAATGACATTAGTTTTTCACTTATACTAAGTTTGTGGATTATAAATAATTTACTTGTAGTTTTAATATTATTAAATATATTTTACTTTATTGTGTTTTTTTTTTTTTATATGAAAACATATCATATTATAATTATAAATAAATTAATATTAATAATTAAAAATATAATTTTTAAAAAAATTTACCAACGTCTTAACATTTATACTAATGCACTTGATCGTTGAATATTTCAGGCGATACTAACAGTCATCAATTGTCAGTAAAACATAATAAAAAAATTAAAACATATAAATCTATATTGACAATCTCTAACAGTCGGTATAGGTAAGAAAATTAAAGCATACAATTCTATACTGACAGTCTCTAACTATTGGTATAGGTAAAAAATTTTAAAAATACAAGTCTATACTAACGGATACTAAGCATCAGTATAAATAAGAAAAATTACAAGTTTATACTGACAGGTATTAACTATCGGTATAGGTAAGAAAAATTAAAACATATAAGTCTATATTGACGAGCTTTAAGCATCAGTATATGTAAAAAAATTTTTAAGTTTATATTGACGGGCGTTAACCATAGGTATAGGCAAAAAAAATTAAAACATACAAGTATATATTAACAAGTGTTAACCGTCAATAAAATGTATAATAGTGAAACACATAATAGATGTTATACCAACAAATATACATTTACTGATGGTTTTGAATCATAGGTATATATTTGCGAGCTATTCCAACACCTTAAAAACTGTCAGTATAGGTCTATACTGATAAATGATATATTAATAGCAAATATTTATTAGAATACACATTTTGACTGTCGATATAGGATTTATTGTGCTATATTGACATATTTTTTTTATTTTACAAATGGTTTTTTGAGTGTCAGTATATGTTAGATTTTTTATAATAAAAGTATTATTTTAGAAATTATTGAAGATTTTAATTTAATTTTATATTTGTTATCTTGCATGTTTGTGAGATTTGTTCTGTGAGTATGCGGTATTGTTACATTCTAAATTTTCAAGTTTAAGGCATGACACTTTTATTTTCTTTCAAGTAGAACCAATAAAAAAATATATATGTAACGAAATAAACAAATAAACAAGTATACTATCACCAACCATCCAAAAAAATTCAACTGCTTAAAAATTTGGTTGAAAATCCAACAACAATTACCTCTTGAATCATTCAAATTTGATTGAATTAAACATTCACGAAATTTGATCTTTTATACTTCGAAACCTTCCACATATTTTTTCTCATTTTTCAAAGCTTCATTAATTACAAATAAATCCTTTTTGAACAAGATTTGGAGCAGCTGCACAAAATTTTTTTTTCATGACATTACAATACCTTGTCAATCAAAATGATCACATAAAAAATGTTGCAAACTATCCATATTGCTGGCGTTATTCAAAAGTAATGCTAAAATTTTTAAAAGCATTTAAAAAAATGCCAAGTTCCACTTCTAAACAAATAAACAAATTATACTATCACCAACCATTTAAAAAAATTCAACTTTCTTAAAGCATCACGAAAATAACAATTTTCTTTGACATTAACTATGCAAGTTCCACTTAATTATCACATCCAACAACAATCCCCTTGGAATAATTCAAATTTGACTGAATTATTTCTTACTTCAAAACCTTCCACATATTTTTACACTTTCTCACTTTTTCAACAGCTTCTTTAATTACTAATAAACCCTTTTGAACAAGATTTGAGCAGCACAACGAATGTGAAACATTTTTTCATGACATTACAATACCTTGTCGATCGAAATGATCACATAAAAATTGTTGCATACTGTCCATATTGCTGGTGTTATTCAAAGTAATGCTAAAATTTTTTCTCTCAATTTCTTATTATATTATAAATCTTATTATACAAATGAAATGAAGTACATAATGATAGCAAATGTCAATAATTCAAAATTAAGCCGGGCAACTTCCAATCATATCAATGAAGTATGTGTTTGGTATATAAGATTATGATAAGATAAGATGATATTATAAATAAGATTAGATTAAATAATATCATCATATTTTATGTTTGATGTGTGCAAAAATTATGATAAGATAATTTTTTTATAGATCAAAATTATCCTTCTTCAAAGTTTATATATTTAAATGATTGATATAATTTTTAACAATATAATAGGACATGTAATTCAATTCTATAGATTAAAAAATAATCATCTTCATTTTAAGATGATTGAATTATTCTATACCAAGAGGATAATTAATTTTTCTTATAATTTAAATATAAATCAAACATAATATAAAATGATTATTATTTTATCTATCATCTTATACATTAAACATGAATGAAATGCTTAGTGTATGATGTTCATATTTCAGCAGCCAAACAAATTCTATTTGAAAGTTTTTCCTACTAGATTTAACTTTCTCTTTTATTTTCTTTTTTAATTTCAAACTATATTCAAACTTACAAGCATTGTTATAAATGAATTTAAAATAAATATTTAGATAGGGATGAAAAATTTTAAATTTAACATCCTTGATAATTTTAATTGAATATTCATGAGCAATAACACCTTCAGTTATCATTTTACTAGCAACAAATAAGTCTATTTTCTTATTTCAACCCTCATCCTCAATAGCAGGATTTATTTTTGTTCATTTTTCTATACAAAGACACATGATGGACGTACCTGACTAAGACCCACCAATCATAACAGTCCAACAAAACTGGAATTTAGCTCTTTCTTTGATATCATTGTGTTTCGCTTGACATACCAGTTGTTAGTCATGATCAAGTGTAACAAAAACAGTCCAAACATTTGAGAATTTTCTCTTTGAAAATTTGAAGCAAGAGAAGTAGGCAATAGGGAACATTCTACAGTGTTGAAGTCATCATCACAATTTGATACAATTGATCATTCAACCTTCGGCTTTGGCTTCATTCACTTTGCTTTCAAATACAAGAAGACTCCAACAAGAGGCACGGCAGTACGTGTGGTCGAAACCATCACAGTTATATATAAATAGAATAACAAGAGAAATTTTATGTTCATTTGATTAGTGTATGTAAAAGCTAATGATCAAGAAAGAATTTCCCATGTTTTAACAATAGGTACGAACAATTTATCAAGGGAGTTAATGGGTGAAACAAGTACGTCTGCAGTTCAAGTAAGAAACCTGCCAAACCAAAAACGTAGCTTTTTGACATTGATTAGAGGACCAGAAATAAGGCACTCCCTACTGCTGTAAAAACTCTGAAAACTAAGGAACTCCATAATTTTAGGATACAGAATCAAATTACAATAGACACAAACAGGTTCTATATTTGCTCTGACTCTTCATTTTTCTTGAAACAAACGTGTTGGACATATATCCGATAGACATGGGTACGAAGTGCAAAACTACAAATATATGAAAAAAACATAGAAAAAAATAAACATACTTATGTCGGACTTACAGCCAGATCCAAAGATTCACCATCAAGTCCGAGTGACATAGAATAGGATTACCTGTTGATAACTGTGGAAGCAGAATCCAGCCACAATAGATCTTATGCATAGCTCTTTAATATTCAAACCTTGGGTTACCTTAATTAAATAGAAAAGAAAACAGCATCATGTTTATGACATAACAAGCACTAATTGCTTTAATCCAACATCAACATTTGCTTTCTAGATATGTTAGCTACTTACAGCAGATTGTAGATATGAAGAAGTGGACTTGACACCTTCCAATAAAATGGCAGCATGAACCAATAGGATAATCGAAATAATGGTTATTATAGAGAAGAGATTGATGTTGTCCAAAGTGTCCTGTTTAAAAATTTCAGGATTAGAGCCCAATTAAACAATGCTATAAATATAGATTCAGAGACCAGTCAATCGGATAAAATTAAAAATCCACTCTGAAAAATCAGGGGGAGAAATATCATAGCTTCGTCATAAACAATGCTGATTGATTCAGGGACATTTGAAATGTAAAAACATTGTACATTTATACCTGAGTTATGTGCTTTTAATCTCCTTTCTAACCATGAACTTTTTAGTAAGCACATTACTCATCGGTTAGTCACATTGGAAGCCATTGCGATACAGAAACCAATCCTGTTTCAGAACACCAAGACCATAGTCAAGTTTAAGAAACAATATCAACCAAGTTCAAGAAGGATATTTGTTTTTTAAATAGAACATAATGGAAGATGTAGAAACATGTATTTTCCAGTTCTTTCAAATAAGTTGATTCAGATAATGTTTCTTACCGATTAAAAGATTTCTCTGTGAATGATGCTAATGCCACCCTACCTACAACTGGAATGAGGGAGGACACTATCCAGAAAGCAGGCCACTGTAAACATAAAATTGTGAAAAATGAGTCAAAGGACTACAAGATAAAAAAGAACTTAATTCTAAAATATGATATGATTGGTAAATGTGCCTATAACTTTGTCCAGTCGGTCAACTTAGGTCTTGATGAACGAACATTAATCAGAGAAATTTCCGGTATGGCTGACTATTTGCCCATCCTGTCACAAGCAAATTATTCTAAATATTATCACCAGTAGAATTAGTCCACAGGAGGAAAAAGACCTATGAAGTATAAAATAATGGGAGCTGAGTTAGCTTAAATTAAATACTTTAACCAAAGACAAATTAAGAGCAGGTTTTGGATTCTTTAGCTACCCCTAGCCTAGATTGCTGTTTAAGTATTTTTATAGAATAACTTTTCTGTTCTTATATTTTTGGCAAATAAGCTTTGCTTGACAAGTCGATCTCCTCACTTCTGCAAAAGCTTACGCTAGAGGGCAGAACAGAATTGAAAGGTCAAGCATTCAGAAGAAGCATCTTCTTGGACTAATTTCAAGCAGTATTTATATCAATAAGTACATAAACTCTTATCTACAAAAAATAGAACTGAGAATAAGACTGTGAAGAAGTGTTCCATTGCTTTAGTTGTGTGAGTGAATGAGGCATTAACTTTCCCAAAACACAGCCAATGGAATGATTGCTGCAAACTGAAAACTGCTTTGTAAAAAATACTTGTTGCAGAATGGAAACAAAATATATGATTAAAATTCCAAAGTACCTGTGAAAGAGTACGCTTTGGTCGATGGTAGAGATTAGATGCCCATATTACAAGTATCATCAATGTCCCACAGTCAAAACGGAGGGCTGTGACTGTTGATGGAAATGTATAGACCTTCAGAACCTTCAGGAGAAAAAGAATGCATAATTGTGAAGCTCATAGCGGCTACATACAGAATCTGACTCCAACATTGGAGACAATAGGTAAACAAATCCACCTTTGTAGCTAAACACTTCGGAACCAAATGGCTTTCCAATCCAATATGAATGTTTAAACACACCAAAACGATTTTGAAGAACTGAACTCTCACACACATTAACAGCCTTCATAGTGTCTTGCCTCTTATAGACAATAACCAAGCATCCTTCTCCAAAGCACGGATTAAAGTAAATCTTCTTTCATGAGCTTTCATATATCGTCTCGACTATGATAGAGGGTCCATCAACATCTAGCCATTAGGCCCATCTGGATTTTGGACCTTGGTCTAGTTTTGTGGTGGGTTTATTCATTGGATAGAGGCTCCATCACCATTTACCCATCAGGCTCAATCTCCAAATTTGAATATATGATTTGTTTTTGGTACATGTTAGTCCTAAAGCATGAAAGTTTTCTTTCTTTTCGTTCTTTTTTTCTTTGGTTTAAACTTAAGTGAGAGGCTTTTTCTCTTATACAGATAGTTCCACACAAAGGATGGCTACTTTCAGAAGCAGAAGAAGAAAGCATCGGGGCTGATTCACTGAGCAAAAAGATCATGAAAAGCAATAAGGAACTCAAGAGACGTCTGCTGCAGCCTCTATAGTGCAAAATATGCGTATAATTTACTGGTTTCTTTCTGATTTTAGACCCTGATATAGATTGTAAGGTGATAAGGCATAGTCAGATTTGCATTTGTCAAAAGCTGGATGGAGAAAATTTGGGGCTTTGGCTTTGCTTTACAGATTCAACCAATTGTAAGTAGATGTATTTACCTATCATTACGGCCTTCAAAGTTTGTACCGAAAGATTCTAGTAACCACCCAGGTGTAATATTCATAATATCAAATTCATTTAAATATTCGTTTAAATTTAATAATATTATCCAAATCCAAATTCATTTAAATAAATACTATTCATTTAAATATTCAAATCTTGTTAAAATATTCATTTATTTAAAATTTTTGTCAAAATATAAAATAAATAAATATTTAATTTAAAATTCAAATTCAATCTCAATAACAAATAAAGATTATTTGCTAGAGTTTAAAATCTTCCCCAAATATAAAATTTTATATATTTTATATATATAAACGAATAACTGAATAATATATATGAATTCAAACATCCATTATAATTTCTTAAAATTTAAATAGATTTAGATATTAAATATTTAGAAGATATCATTTATATCTTTTTTAAATTTGTCACAGATAATAAATCTTTAAATTAAATTGATTAATTATTCGTTTATAATTATCCAAATATGACATAAACAGATTGAAAAATGACAAATATTTATTTATTTACTATCTATTGTCATCCAAACTCAGTTCCTTATTTTAAAATTTAGTTTTTGTTCTCTGATATTTGATTCAGAAAAACACTTCAGCCAAGTTTCATCCATGCTGAAACTCTAAATTTCCATAAATTTGGTAAAAACTCAAAAGAAGAAACCATATCTCAAATCCAATACTATTACGATATATTAAGGATTTAGCATTTAGCTGAAAGGACAGAATCAACATAAACCATGGTCGGTATTTATTTACTAGTATTAGACTAGACAACAAGAAGCATAACTCTTTTCTAAGCAGAAGAATTAGCAACAGCTCCAGCTTCGGTTAGCAGAGGAATCAGCTTTCCATCCTTGTGCATAGCTGTTGTAGCTGCAAGATATAAGAACTCGGTAATTAGTAAAGGAGCAGCTGGTATTAAGAATATCGATCCTACATAAATGAAAGATGGTAGCACGAGAGTTTAAAAGGGCATACCGTCACAGCCTCCAATGTGTTTCCCGCCAATGAAAACATTTGGCACAGTCCGCTGACCAGTCCACTGGGCCAGAGCTGCTTGAATTTCAACTCCGTCACCTTGAAAATACAAAGATCAAAGCCATACGTCATTGATCCCTAACTAATGTGGATATATTCTCCCTATTTCTTCTGAAGAGAAAGATGTTAACGTCCAACAGAACAGAGTTAAAAATCGGATCCTCAAATCGTATAGAGGTAGAAATTTACGAAGGGAGCATCTACAGCTCCAATCCCATAAGAAGCAAACTATTTTAACGTATTATGGTTTTGTTTAATAGATTGAGCTAGGGCATACAATTCTTAGAAACAAGATAATGTACTCACACATTCACAACACAACCAAAAGACATTCAATCACTTTTACAGGCATTCGTTAACAGCCTATATTAAAGGTAGCAAACTTGCATCCCATTATCAAATGCACCAAATCATATAATTGCATCTTCCAAAATCAGTTTCCAAAACATTGGAACCATAGAAACCCAAATAAAACCAACCATGCCTTAAAGAATCATAGCACCTTCCAAAGCCAGACTCAAAAGTCAAAACCCATTTGTTAAACACAATGCGGCCATGGAATTTGATAACTGTTCTACAAATTTCCTTACTACCCTTCAAACTGCTCCTCAAACTCAACATTACTTCCCACATAAGTTTCCAACAGCTCGATTTCTTGTAAAGCTCAAGAAACCAATTACTAATGGCAGCCTTGTTTAATCAACTTGATCCTTAAAATCAATTTGATAAATTTTTAATATGAAAACAAATCTAATTTTTAAGTTTCCCACATAAGTTTCCCTATAATCCATCCCAAACAAAGCCTTGAAAACACTGACTAATTTTGAAGAAGAGATTAATATCAAAATACCAAACAGAATGCAATCAAATCAACACTAAAGAAAATTTAAGCATTTAAATTAAATTTCCAGCCTGGAATTACAAATTTGTACCGGAATGAAAATGTTCTTTTTTTTTCCCTCAAAATGAGAAAAATTAAAAGAGACTGCGAAAAAAAAAACTAACTTTCATTGTCGAGCTCAATGGCCTTGAAAGAGGCTCCAAGTTGTTGAAGCAACTGCTTCACCTTAACACAGAACGGACAGTGTGTCTTGCTGCATCAAAGGATTACGTATAAAAATACAAATCTGTATACGAAAGATTAGTAACGTACGTATACGTATACTATACCTGAAAACGACGACGGGATTCGCCGAAACGATTCTCCTTAGACTTCGGCAAAGCCATTTCTCTCTTTCCTTTTTTTCACAGCCCAAAAATTTTGTTTTTTCGGTTAGAAGAAATTGCGTCGTGGTATTGAAGAGAGGGATTAGGTGGGAAAGGGAATCGCGGGAAGTGATGAGATGATTTTGGAAATGATCTAGGCCGTTGACTTGATTCCTATTGGTGGGACATTTGGATTTATGGACGAATCGGGTTCTGGTTTTCAAAGATCTTGAAACACCAAAGATAAAAGAAAAGATTAGGCTTACCTTCTAAGAAAATGACAATTAGTATTTTAAAAATCAAAACAGTATTTAGTTCAATGTCTAATATATGTTTCTCTCAATTAAGTTCGAATCTTCCGTTTTTTAATTAAAATTTAATAAACAAATATTATTTTATATTATTCCATTTAGTTATTTTTTATTTTTTATAAAAATGAATAAAAAGAAAATTAAATTTTAAAATGACTAGAAAATTAAAAAAAATTGACAAAAATTAACAATGACTAAAATACACATAAAAATAAATAGAGTATTTGAAATATACATTAAAAAATAAATTTTGTTTTCTCTAAATTTTTATATAAAAAAATCGTAATCCAAAAATACTATATTTATAGTAAACGGGTACTATTCATTACTTAAATTTCACGACTTTATCTATAAATAAATAATGTGCATCTAAATTTATGAATGATTTTGTTCAATTTTTTACCTTGTCTAATTAATTTTTATTAAATTTCAAATTATTAAATATCATCCATAAAATTTTTTTATATTTGGATAAAAAGTTTATTACTATCTTTAAATAAGTAATAAAAATTTCACATTTTTTAAGTAATAAAAAAGATCTCCTCCCCATAAGTTATTTGATGTTAAATTTTAAATATAATTATATGATTCAATTAAATTAAAATTTATATCCACCTCTCTAAATATCTCACCTTGATTAATAAAAAAATTCAAAATCTTTTCTTTTTCACCTCCCAAGTTTTAACATAAAGGCAAACCTACTACAAAACCTTTTAAATTTTGTTGAAAGCAACCTTTAAACTTTGTTGAAATCTTCCTAAGCATTTAGCTTAACCACATAAAGATGTTTAGACACCAAAAATTTGCCCAAATTCGAGATGTAATCTTCTTTTTTGTTAAGATAAGTTTTTGCAACGAATGGAATTGGACGGAGTTTGGAATAAATTAGAGTAAAATAAAAACTTTTAGAAAAAATCTTACTGATGATTTGTTCAAGTTTTAGCATTTGTAGCGTCATTGCTTAGGTGGGTTGATGGGCTTAAGTCGGTGGTCAAATATTGAAATCAGATGAAATGTCCAACCAATTGTCTGTTAAATAAACATTAGTCAATGCATTTACTATTTATTTAAAGAAAAAGTAAATAACAAAAACTTCGACTAAATAGAATCCTAAATTTCTAAAGCCAGGTGAATTTATTTTATTGGGTCCATGAAATGGACACCAATATGCTGACGAAAGATGAAAGGCATGGTCGAATTTATTATGGGTTTAATCAAATGGTTGGGCCATCATGGGCCAGCTAGTTCAACTTTCACCACTCCACAATCCAGATGGTAGCCTCGCCGGATTTATATGCAAACCACCGATGGCAACAGACGAGAAAAGAGTAAATGATTTTCGGCTCAAAAGCAAGGTTCGAATTCTTTTCGCAAATACTAATAAATGGTTTACTCAATTAAGATTCATCTTTTTTAATAAAAAGTTTTAAATTCGAGTCATATCGATAATTATTTGTTAGGATTATCTCGAATGTACGATCTGTAACTATTTATCTTAAACTATTAAGAATAACATATTTTACTCTAACATAAAAGATTGAGCAACTTACTTACTTTCAATTTTTTCTTACAAAAAAATCTTTTTTTCAAATAAAATAAAAAAGGTTAGTTGAAGGTAGAGGTGAGAAAAAATTTAAAAATTAAAAATCAATTAAAATTTATAATGTTCGGTTTGATTTGAATCGTTTTTTTTATTTGATTTAGATTAAATTCAAATATTAAATGTATCTATTAAATTCATATCGAATTCAAATTAGGATATGAAAAACAAAAAAAAAACCCAAATTATATATTTTTATTAATTTTTATATATATTTTAGATTTTTATAAAATAAAAATAATTATTTTCAACATAAATCTATTTAAAATTTTATTAAAATAATATAAAAAAATAAATCTTAAAAATCGATTAACTAAATCATTAGAATTCGATTAAAATCAAATTTTTTTAAAAAAAAATCAGTTCAAATTTGGATTAGATTTTAAAAATTCATAATATTTATACTATCTTAAAAAATTAAATCGAATCCGATCTGATTCAAACTATTATGACCCGAACAGGATCATAACACAAATTGGGTACAACTTTGGCAAATCGCCTGCAAAAGGCTTACTGGGAAGGAAGAAAGATGTGAACGAGTTCATTTGGAATAACTACTGATCAAATAAAATTCCAAATGGAAGATGGTGAACCACTTTACTTGGATGCAGAGACCTCTTGTCCATGCAAACATGTAGGCAATGCAGAAGAATAAGCCTTAAACAGTACCTTGAGCAAGTAGATCATTTTAGGCATCTCCATCATAAATTTTGCGTGGCCAAACATATCCCCCTTGTACTTTTTATACACATGCCACCATGTCATCAATTAGCCTACGTTCATACCTAAACATAGAATCAACCAAATTTTTTCAAAGATCTAAACAACTGGTTCAAATAGGCCTTCTAGACCATTATAATTTCATAAATATGCTCAAAATTAACCCTGATTAATCATATAATTCATTTCTCCATTGTAGATGTTATAACATCCTCATATGCACATTGGCAATTGCAGTTCTTTGTGTTTGGCAAAAACGGCTGATAGACAGATGAATTCTTGAAGCAAACTGAAAGGTGATGTTAAAAGCTGAAAAGAACTGTGCCCGTTTTCTTCCCTTTCTTCTCTCTCTTTCTCTCTCTCTCTCTCTCTCTCTCTTTTCTTCTGTTAGAGATTGGTTTCTTATATTTGGTATTGTACGTTATAACACAGGAAAAGAGCTGGACATGGCTGCAATGGACCAGACCATGCAATTCTTGCAGTTCAAGTTTTCTATTTTAGAGAGAGCAACTGATCGCTCCAATGAAGCTCAGAAGCTTGGTTCTGGATGATATGGTGAAGTATTTAAGGTGTAAACTATGACTTTATAAAATGAAAAAAATCCAACTTATCCCCTTTCGTATGCAAAACTGTTTTGGAGGCCCTGGAAGAAAGATCCGGAGAAGAAGAAAGAGCTAGATTGGGGGAAAAGGCATAGAATAATCATAGGAACAGCTCAAGGCTTGGAATACCTACATCATTCATCAGGACATCAAGGCAAGTAACATCTTATTAGACCGAAATTCAGACCAAATATTGCTGATTTTGGCCTGTCAAGGTTATGTTATGGAAAGTGTAACAGGAATTCCCTTTAACAATTCTGTCGCCAGCTCATTGTAAGTACTACTCCATTGTTCCATAATCTCATACGCTTCTTTGTGACATTTCAAGCCTTTAACACTTTCATGTTCTAGTTAGAAACTACGGTATTAAGTACCATTCATGTCTTCTTATCTAGTGACTGTCTTGATAGTTGAATAATCTCTTGAATTTCCTGCTCAGACAAGATTTCTAAAGAGAATTAAGGTTGTCTTTCAAGTCTGTTCTCTTCTAAGAATTAGCCTTTCATCTAATGATTCCAGAGTTGCACCAACACATTTGATTTAGATTCAGTTTAGGCTACTTAGCAAATGGCTGTCGTCTTCCCTTCCCTTTTTTGTGTTGCAAAAAAAAAAATGTCTAGTAATGATCTCTTCTGGCTTGAAGAACTAAAAAATGCTTGAAAATTCAGTGTTATATTAGCTTTCTTTGTGTTCCATCTCCAATATCACATGTTACTCAAACTTAACGGTGTGTGTCAAGTATGTATCCAACACGGATATATTCATTTTTTTTTTCGAGTTTTTCATATATTTGGAGAGTTGGACCAACATAACTAGTGTTTGTATTCTCTTTGATTCTATCATAAATTAGATATCAAAACAGTATTTAGCACAACTAATTAAAATTTTCTGCGTGATTTATTGCCTTCGTAGTGGATAACATGGCTCCGGAATACATTACCAAGGGAAAGAGAAAAGTAGATGTTCATAGCTTTGGGGTTGTGGTGCTTGAAACAATCAGTGGAGTGAACAACACAAAAATAGAATCAGATAATTATTTCGAAACATTGGTGACTGATGTAAAAATCCCACAAATTTGCTTACAAATTTATTCATCTGTTTCCTGGTATATTTCCTTTATCAGCCATGGAAGCACTTCTAATAAAACACAAAATAAAAATTATAGGTGAAAGCTTGGGTTCTGAAGATGTTGAAGAAGAAATAAAGACAGAAATTCAACTTGGTCTAGCATGACAAAAGTACTGCAAATGCCATCACATAAAGATATGGAATTGCCTGCACCAACAAAACCTCCATTTTTTTATGAAAAATATGTAGATTTATCATCTTCATTTAGCTTTAATATTCCACGAAAATCTCAAATTTATAATTTTTTTCATACTTGAGATTTTCAGAATTTGAATTTATAAAATTAAGTAACTGCTTAGTAGATGAAAAAAGATGAGAATAAAAAAATTTATTAATCTAACTATTAAAATTTATAATATTTTTATTTTATAACTTAATAATTAGATTAATAAATTTTTTCATTTTTTTTAATTTTTTATAAAAAATTTAAAAATTTAATATTTTATCGAACAAATTGCACAACTATTGGCTCTCATATCTATGATTCACATAGATGTGATCAGAATTATAAATTGTTTATATGTAATTATTGGATTACTTGCTGACGTTTCTTCCAATATTATTCAAAGAAGAAAATCATGACACAAACAGACGTAATTTTGGAATAGGAAATTGAGACAGAGAATAATATAAGGAAAAAGGTTTAATGATCATCCGTGACTTATGAGCATTGAAAAGTCAAAAATTGAAAGATGGAGTAAAATAAACGGAAATGGTCGCTGTTGATTTTGGTAGATGTGGACAGACCATTTTCGATGGCGGGCCGAGGAAGAAGTCAGATTTGGACCGTCAAAAGTCTCTTTTCTACGTGTTTCGACCGCCAATTCAATAAGAAAAAACACAACAAAAATTAAAAATTAAAAAATAATTGATTCAATCGATAAAAAATTATCATTCTTGATATAAAGATTTTATATTTAAATTTAATTAATAATTATTTATTTGAAATCATCTTGAATATATTATTTATAATTATTTTTTTAATATTATTAAATATAATATATTTATTTTGATTTAAAAAATTAAATAATATATTTATCTTAAAATTAAAAAAATAAAACAAAACAAATATCTATATGTGAATCGAAAATGAATATAGATTATAAATAATTGTGATAATTAATACTACAAGTGTCGGTTCATTATTATATTCGTTCAACTATTTTTTTTAATTTCACAATACATAGAGTTAGGTTTTATTTGAGTTTATTTTTTAAAACAATTTTAAAAAGTGTATTTTTTTATATAAATTTGATGTATTTAAAATTTTAATTTTAAAATAATTTTCACAAAAATTATATCAAATTAATAAAATTTTTTTCTCCTTTACGAACTAATTCCTTGTAGTTAATTATACCTTATATTTTGGTTTTTGACTTATTGTATCATCGATAATGAACCAAATTAAATTAATTTCGTTATTTATTGAATTATTTCAGCATTTTAGATTTGATTTCTCTTCAAATAGTTTAAATTTATCATTTGTTATTATATTTTTAAATATAATTTATCATTTATTATTAAAATTATAATAAAAGTATAATAAAAATGAAATCTAAATCGTTTTAATCTTGTTAATTTGGACCTATGAAGACTTGATTTTTCTTTTTATCAATTAAATGTTTTTTGATTTGGCAATTGGCATTTTCAATAAAACCCTTTTATTAAAAAAATTTTACTCTGTCTCATTTTGTTTGAGATATTTTAAAATTATTATTTTTTATATTTTAAAATTATTTCTTATGATTTTTTTTCACATTAAAAATTACAAAATTTTAATTCTAATATTAAATATATTAAAATAAAAAAATTTTCTTAAATAAAGCCAATATCATTTAAATAATTTAGAAAGGAGACAGTAAATGGATAAAATTATTAGTATAAATCTGGATAATTAATTATATTATTTTGTAGGCATTGGCTGAACAAATCAAACAGACCCAGCTGCCACATCGAACTGTTTACGTGATTTTCTAGAAGAGAATAATTAATGAACCATTGGAATCGATCAACGACAACAACAAAAAAAGAAAAAATCAAACTGACGTGGTGAAGAAAAGATGTAAAGGGGTTCTCACAGAGTAAAATGAACCGTTTTCTTTTTAATTATTATCTTTATTTTTTTTAGCTATTAATTATTATCTTGATTTTTTAAATTTAAAATATATTTAGAGTCATTTAAAAATTTCAGTTGTTTAGATGGCAAAATTTTCTATTTTTATAATTTTTTTATATACAATAAATTTGTATGCATTTTTAATTCTAACAAAATGATATTATTCTGTGTCGCATAAATCAATTAAATATATAATATATATTTTAAATATAATATGTTCATTGTTTTTATTTATGTCAGGATTTATTTTGTTAATAATTTTATAATGGTTAGTTTAAATTCAAGTTTGTGACGTTTTTTGGGAAGACATATTGCTCTATTGACTAAATTATCTTTATAACATAGGAATTATTAATTTTTTTTCCACAAACAGGTTTTTAGTTAAATGATTAAGAAAAATTTTACACAAATGAATGATCTGAAATATTAATTTGAAGCAATATGTTACGAGGATTAACAAATATTTTTTATAATTTGTTTGATGATTAATAATCTTAATTTATTTGATGAGTAATAATCAATTAATTCATGGACCAAATTAATAATCCTAATCTATACATCATAGATTTAAGTTTTTTAAAATATCATAATGTATATATTTACTACTCATATTATTAAAATTAAAATTTTAAAAACAAAATTATTATAAAAATATAGATTTTTTAATAAAAATATAATTTTTTTAAATAAAATATATTAATTTTTTTATAAATAATAATATATATAATAAAATATAATAAAATAGCTTGTCCCGAACCAATTTTTTGAAAAATCTGTTGGGGAGAATTGATAATTATAATAAAAATAAGATAAAAACGAAATCTAAATCATTTTAATCTTGTTAATTTGGACCCATGAAGACTTGATTTATTCCATTTGTCGATTAAATGTTTTTTGATTTGGCAATTGGCATTATCAAGAAAACCATTTTATTGAAAAAAAAATTCTAACTGTTTTTAAATGTCTCAAAATTATATATATATTTTTTAACATCTAAAATTTTTACTTTTTTATATTTTAAAATTATTTTTTATGATTATTTTTTAACCTTTTTATATTAAAAATAATAAAATTTTAATTTTAATGTTAAATACATTAAAATCAGATATATTTTTTTAATTTCATGAAAGTAATATAATCCAAACAATTTGAAATGAAGAATGTAAAAAGATAAGATTGTTAGTCTAAACCTAGATAATTAATTATAGTATTTTGTAGGCCTTGACAGAATAAATCAAATAGACCCAGATGTCAAACCGACCAGTTTGCATGATTTTTAAGAATAAAATAATTATAGTATATTGGGTTCAAATTTTATTATTAATTATTTATTGGAGTTATTTTAAATACATAATTTATAATTATTTATATTAAATTATTAGATATTATTTTAATTTAAAAGATTAAATAATTTATCTATTTTAAATTTTTTTACAAAAAAAAATAATTAATGAAAAAAATTTCCATTAAAATGCCCATTATTTGGATCACACGTTTCCAACAAAAAATATTTTTTAAAATGAAGTGGTGAAGAAAAGTATAATAAATCATATGAACAGGTATTTATTTAGGTTAAAAAAACTTTATAAAATTTTAAAAAATGAAAAGGTTTATTAATTATTATTAATTAAATTTAAATATTAATTTTAATAAGATTCATTCGAATCAAATTGACCTATATTTCAAACGGAACTGTTTACATGATTTTCTAGAAGAAAATAATTAATGAAAAAATTTCCATTGATATGCTCACTATTTAGATCAGCACGTTTCTAACAAAAAAAATATCAAAATGACGTGGTGAAGGAAAAGATGAAAAGGGATTTCCACCGACTATTCAAAGTATATTAAATCACCGTGGAGAACAGGACGGTGGATTTGTCGTGAAAAATGTTTCGTTAAAATTTGGAAATTTATGAAATTCTAAAAACAGGATTTGACTTTGTATACAAACGTAGGGATGACAACTAAATTTATTTTCGACAAATTTTGATTTGAATTTTTAACAATAATTTGTTTTAGAAATTAGTTTTGAATTAAATCAATAGATAATAGTATAATAAAATCGAAATTGGATTAAAGTTAAATTTTAGATAAATTCAATCTGATTCAATTGGTGTATATATATATATATATTATTTAATTTTATATTTATATATTTTTTATATTTATTTAATTTTATATTTATATTAAAAATAATATTTTATATTTTAAAAATAATATTTTATTAATTTAACATTGAATCGGATTGAATATAATTTTATACAATATCAAATTAATTCAAATTTAAATATAAAAAATTAAAAAATAAATCAAATTCGAAATGAATAAAATCTATCTCGAGCCATTACCATCCTTATATCCCATACATACGATGAATGTGTTTGCTTCTCTTTTTCTGTACCTAAAACATTGTCTTTTTCACTTATGGGTCTTGTTTTGTGAGGACAATATTTAATTTTTTGAAATTGATTACATATTATATAATGGATAAGAAAATTTATAAAAAAAAAAAATTAAGAAAGAAGAAGCTTTTGATAAATAAATTAGTTGGTTTATAAATAGTTAAAGTTTTTATTGGTTAAGTATGTTTGAATGAACTAAAAGAAAATAAAAAGCTTTATGTAGGTATGATAAACTATATTGATATGTATTTATTTAAATTAAGAATATTTTATAAGGTAAAAAAAATTTATAGATATTAATTATGAGTAAATATTGATTATTTTTATTTGTTTATAATTTTTTATAATTAACGAATTTTTTTATCTGTAAACGTAAATATATGAAATTGAATTATATTAAATTATTTATAAATATTTAATTAATTAAAATTTTTTACCTAATACCTAAAAACAGAAATGTTGGGATCCTTCTAAATTTGGATAGTCTTCTTCCTCTTTCATTCTTTCCGACTTCCAAGTCCTTCCACCAATAGCAGCAAAGGAAACATAAAATGTAAAATCAACATTACCCTTTGTCTTAATGGACTATCGTTTATTCTGCCTAAAGATAAGAAAACGTGAAGGAAACTTCATTGTCCATCATTGGTCGAATATTTTATTTTAAAATTTAGATCTGCCTTAATATTAGAATGAAAAAAAAAATCATTTAATGGTGCAAATTTTCGTATATCATTTCATTCTATATAAGTTCCAATTAAGTTATATTTTAATTCTTAATCCAACAGTTGTTACGTGCATTTTCAATGAAAAGAACTGGATTTGAATCATCGCTCCAAAGATTGTAGTGTGGACAGGGTTTGGCCATGGCGGACTTTGTTAATCAGAATAATATAAGTCAATTTATCAACACACTAACCCCAACCACAAATGATGATACCGATGGAACAGCAACAGCCTAATTTGTCAATATTCTTTTCATATTCCTGAACAATTAAGTTAAACACCCATAAAAGAAGAACAGAAAAATCAGAAAGAGTGAGAGGTAAAGATGAATTCTATGCAGTTTTCAGCCTTTAAACAATCATGCTGGAGATGGGTTTTGTTGTTAGTTTTTTCTTTGTTTTTCTCTAGCTCGTTCTGTGATCCAAGAATCACAAACGCTGGCCTTTTCTGTGGCACTTCCTCGTCACCAACCAACTTTGTTCCAATCTTTGCTACACTGATGCAAGGCTTGTCAGAAGCGATCAACAATAACCATTTTGCTTCTTACCAACTCAACTCTACACCTCCAATGTATGCGTTAGTTCAGTGCCATGAAGACCTCTCACAAAATGATTGCCTTTCTTGTTATGCTGCCGCAAGGACTAGAATCCCACGTTGCCTTTCTTTTGTCTCAGCTCGAATCTTTCTCGATGGCTGCTTCATGCGTTATGATGATTACAACTTTTTTCAAGAGTCTGTTTCATCTAGTGTGGATAATGTTAATTGCAGCTCTAATAACGTAACAGTGTCTGGTGAAGATCATAACAATAGGCTGAGTTTGTTTGGCAGGAACGTTGATTATGCAGTTGGGAATGTGACTAGGATTGCTTTGAGAAATGGAGGATTTGGATTGGTGGAGGTGGATGGAGTGTATGCATTGGCACAGTGTTGGAAGAGTGTTCCGGCTCAAGGGTGCAGTGAGTGCCTGCAGAAGGCGGCAAAGGAGGTGAGAGGCTGCGTGCCAAAGGAGGAAGGGAGAGGGTTGAACACTGGGTGTTATTTGAGGTACTCGACCCAGAAGTTTTATAATGATGGGGCACAGACAGATCATGGTCAAGGTAAGTCTTGTCACTCTGAAGATTCTGAGGTTGTCATAATTTGTTTCTATGCTTGTTCTTAATGTGAACATGGATTGAATTTATGTTGAAATGTAGTGTGCTTAATGTGATTGTTTTGATTTTTTTCCGTATTTTCAAAAATATTCTGCTAGTTTGATGATCTTGAATTTAAAATCTATAAAGGAAAATTAAGGGTTTGTTTGATTTAGTAAAAAGATTGATAAATTTCAACATGAATTGAGTGATAATCTTCTTCAATCTTGTGCGATTCATATCAAGATTCAAAAGTCTAAATTATTTTCCAACAAGTTTCAGATTTGAAAAAGGTTTCATTGTTCCCTCTTTGGCTGCTCCAGAGTAGATTCTGCAATTCATTTTTTTTAATGAATTTTAAATTTCATTTTCCCTTTGTCTTCTCTGTCCTCTCTCCTGGTTGAATTGAATGTCTTTTCTATTTTCCAGGGTTTTCTGGAACTGCAGTCATTATAACAATTGTCTCAGCAACATTTGCATTCCTGATGCTCTCTCTTTTAGCAGCTTATGCTACATATGCAAGATTATCAAAGAGGAAAAAAGGTACAATCTCTGAGTAATCTTCACAATGTGCACTGAAAATTATATTAATGCTTTTCATTGATCTCAAATAACCATCAATTGCATTTCCTAGAGCTCAAAAATCTCGGCCATATTTCGGAAAGGTTCCAAAATTCACATTTGAAGTTCAAGTATGAAACTCTTGAGAAGGCAACAGATTATTTTAGTCTTTCAAGGAAACTAGGCCAAGGAGGAGCTGGCTCAGTATTCATGGGGATTCTTCCAAATGGAAAGACTGTAGCAGTAAAGAGATTGGTATATAATACCAGGCAATGGGTAGATGAGTTTTTTAATGAGGTAAATTTGATCAGCAGAATTCAACACAAGAATATGGTGCAGCTTCTTGGTTGTAGCATTGAGGGCCCTGAGAGTCTCCTGGTTTACGAGTATGTACCTAACAAGAGCCTCGATCAGTTCATTTTTGGTAATTCTTTGCTCTTTACATGATTCAATATGCCTTTGTCCATTATTGAACGTAATTAGATAGATCTCTCCCTTCTAAGGGTTGAGGGATTTAAAGCACTGTCAAATTAACATAAACAAAGTTTTGCAACTCAAGTGATCCTACTTTGCATCAAGATTTCAAGACATACCTGATACCTGCCAGCCTAAGAGATAGTTTCAATAGCTTAAAATTTTTTATTGGCTTTCATTCTGCTCTCTGCAGCCAATACAAATATGAAAGCATGTTGAAAATGGCGGGGAACAACTAAATTCTTGTGCCTACTTCAAAGGTGTTGATGATTTTACTGTCAATGCAGATGAGGAGAAAGCAAAACTTTTAAAGTGGAAGCAGCGGTTTGACATCATTGTTGGAACAGCTGAGGGTCTAGCACATCTCCATGGAGGAGGGTCTGAAATAAGGATAATCCACAGGGACATTAAAAGCAGCAATGTTCTTTTAGATGAGAATCTCAATCCAAAGATTGCTGATTTTGGACTCGTTCGATGTTTAGCTGCTGATAAGAGTCATCTTAGCACTGGGATTGCCGGAACACTGTAAGTTTACAAAAGATTATCTGATATAATCAAATATATTTCATCAGTATCACATTGGTTCAAAGCATGAGCATTTAGTACATGAAAGACAATATGCATTTAGTGAAGGATCCAATAGATTGCAACACATTAGGATTTCTATTAAAGTTTCCTAAGAATTTCATATGAAATTTTCGTGCAGCGGATACATGGCGCCTGAGTACCTTGTTCGAGGACAACTTACTGAAAAAGCAGATGTTTACAGCTTTGGGGTACTAGTTATTGAGATTGTATGTGGTAAAAAGAGTAACACCTTCACAAAGGACTCTGGTTCCCTCTTACAAACAGTAAGCTCCCAAATCTTTGTTCAAAAAAATTTCAGATTTTGAAACATGAATGAGCATATCACAACTGCTCTTGCTCTTAAAATCACTTGGAAATGAAATGAGAATTCTAAATTTGAGATTTTCAACCTCAGGTTTGGAGACATCACAGATCAAATACATTGGCTGAAGCTGTTGACCTTCGCATAAGAGATGAAATTTCAGAAAGAGAGGCCCCCAATGTGCTTCAAATTGCGCTATTGTGCACACAAGCTTCAGTTCCCTTAAGGCCATCAATGGAACAAGTAGTTCAGATGCTAACTGATAAAGATTGTGAAATTCCTATACCTAACCAGCCTCCTTTCTTAAATGCTAGTGTGCTAGATTCAGCAGGTTCCTCAAGGTCTTGCAGCACAGACAGTTTTATAGCAAATGCAGTGAGAAAAATTCAGGATGCCCGTACTCCATCCGAGTCTTCTAAGACTCGCAGTTCTGATGGGATTCAAGAATCCAACAACATTACAGAAGTGAGCGCAAACCAAGTTTTTCAGTAATTCAAAGGCATATGCTGTTTCTGTAAACTAAAATTAACAAAAAAATTAGTATAAAAAGTTATAGACAATAGGAATGTTAATTGATTGCAATTATGATACGAAGAATTAGACTGAGGCACAGATATCTCACATGATATCAACCAATGCAGCAGGCTTTCAAAGCCTGTCTTCTTCAGGATACAACAGGTTAGCTATTTTTTGTAATTCACCCTACAATTCTGAACCAACAGTAGAGTTAAAAGGCTCAAAACGAAACACTTTTCTCTGCCCAAGAATTAGAGAGTATGTGTCATGTATACAAATAGTGAATAGAAAAGATTATATGTATTATCTGACATTATTTCCCCTACTTATAAGGTTGAAGAATCTGTAACAGATTCTACAATTAATAACCATGATATTTTGAGAAAAATCATCTTTGTAGCGAAGATTTTGAATCCCTAGGATTCATCTTGCAAAGATTTTGGAAGGTCAGGTGGCATAATTTTAATTCTTTTTGGGGTATAAAACAGCAATGTAACAGTTGATTTCTCATAGTAGCATTGAAATTGCAATCAGCTGAGAGTTCACAAATAAAATAATTTCTAGAGTCTAAAGAAGGTTCAGTTAGAGGTTAAATATAATTTCTAGTTGTAGATTTGATGGCAAAAACAGTAAATCTTCAGCTTTATCCGTTTAATGGCAAAGCTTTTTCCAAATTGAATTCTTGATTTTTGGTTTTTTTTGTTTATTTTTCATGTTGTTTGTAAGAAAATCATAGTAAGAGAAAAACATGGAGAAATCAGTGAAAATATCTATGCTACAACAATGTATCGGATAATTTGCAGCTTGCGAGACCATAACTTTGCCTTCTAGCTTTCATTTTTTTATATAATTTTTTGGGATTTCTTGTCACACTCAACAAAATACTTTGACAATTCCAAAAGCTAAGAGTAAGTTGGGGTGGTGGGTCCCATATCGTTTGACAATTCCAAAAGCTAAGAGTAAGTCCGGGGTCGTTGCTTGGGGACCCATTTGCTTAATGATTTTTTTTTTTTTTTTCTGTTTTGGTCTATTTTTTTATTATATTTTCAATGCCAAAACATGAGTTTCCATATATAGTTCCAATTCATCTTACTTTTAGTCAATTGATTGTATCGCGTGAAAGATTGGGCTATATTTGATGCTCATCCTTTGGATTTTTAGAGCAAATCAAACAGATGGTGGTTCAAAATTAAATAATTAATGTGACATGGTCATGTACTTGCCACGTGGCATTTTGTTGTCTCCATTTCACATCCAGCAACATATGTACATAAAAACATTCATTTCCTACTTATTATCTATGTTTAGGATTAACGAAAATGCTAAACTTAATAAATGTCTGACCATGCTAATGAGTGTGGTTTTCTTGAGGAATGCTAGGGGCAGTCACATCATCGCATGTTTTAAACTTTAAACCTATCATACATTCTCAGGAACTGGAGGGACGCTGGGGCTTTTGTTCTCAGGGGATAAATTTTCGACTCAAACAAGCATTTCTCTCATGGGGCTTATATGATTGTTTCCATTCTTTCAGTCTCCTTAAGCTACTTTCCTCAATGGGAAGGCATATTTTGCGATCCTTATACGTTCAATGAAAGTTCAGCTGATGAAAATCATCACCTGCTGGTATAAGATCTGTTGAGGAAGAAGAGAAGCAAGACATGCAAATGATAGTTACAAGAAAATGAATACCGGTTTCAGACACATGAGACCAAAAATTGAAAAAACAAAACAGGTTGCATGTTTCTTAAAACTGGTGACAATATCATTGGAAGAGGGATGGCACCACTCGAGTTTATATAGGTGTATGAAAAAGATCAAAAGATACACACAGACCAACCAAGCCCTTTTTCACAAAAATGATTGTTGTCTATAGATGTAAACGATCTTTTTTTTATTAAGCAGTTAAGGGTTCCTAGGCTTTGCCGAGTACATCCCCTCCCTGAGTTGGTCCAAACAAGTTTATTTATGCTGGGCCTAGCGAATTCATGGGAATTTAGCTTCCCATAGCCTCCCAGCGAATTGCGTGTAAACGATCTTTACCTCTGGGAAAGTGATGCTTAGTTTTATATAGTCTTACCTCTGCATTTACAGAGAAAAAGAAAATCTTTCAAGCAGAAAATACTGTATGGAACTATAAAAGTGCAATCTAGTCTGGTTCACAGCCATCAAATACACGAAAGAACATTTGCAGATCCTCCAAAGAAACACACTATGATTGAGCATCAAGTTTTAATGATTGTTCAGTATTTTCAGTTGACCAACAGCAATAGGATTCCCTCATCAAATTAGACGTAATGGCTAATGCAAAGGAATGTTATCTGTCAATCATTGAGGTAAGGATACATGTTTGCATATTTTCACCATTAGATATTATTAAATGGCAATCTTTTGTCACATATTGCAGTGCAAACAACACATATTTTAAGGAATGAAAACATGGAAAGGGAGATACTAACAATATGGAGGGCAAAGAGTTGTTCAAATAGATAGTAAGCAAGGAAAGCAGGGAAAAGAACGCTTTTTGATAAACAACAGTGCTTGAATTGAAGCTAAACGTTTTGACCTCTACCTTAACTAGTAGCTACTTCCATTTGAAGCCAAATTTACCTTGTTATCACTGTGATGAACTAGAGTGCTGCTCCTGAGCAAGGAAATATATACCCAATGATGATGGCAATGACCACCAACTACCAAGAATTCCAATCAGGCGTAACTTCTGGTCCCCAATTTCAACTTTAGCAAGGCAGAGAAGCTTATAATCCTGGACTTCAACTTTGCTGGCATGCAGTGACTGCATGATAAAGTAGTTTACATTAAACACAAGCAGCTAAAGAGATAAATCCAGTGTATTATACCGGGAACAGATTCTAGATTAGATGCTCATTGAGTGGATATTCCTCTTATCATAGATAAATTATCTTATGTCCATAAAATTCCTTTGTTCACATGCCTATAGGAGTTGGGGGGAAATGTTATCCTTGTGAGGTCAATAAAGTCCATCCAAGTGAAGCTACAAGCAGAATGGTTGTTAGCAGGGTAACTTTAGTTTTGGCTTGCTAATGATGTAAATGAGATGATAACTGGCAAAAAATTTAAGCAGATCAAAAAACAATAAACTGAATGGAAAAATAATTAAACCTCAAACTAGTGTCCTTCAACAAGCATTAAAAGAAATAAAGTGATAAGAATAAGAACATACATTAAATCTGTAGAAATGAGGGTTTTGGCGCATATATCCATGACGTAGCTGCAAAATTGAAACTGCAGTCAAAAGCATGCAAAGCAAATATTTTATAAATGAGACACTTAACCAGGCTGCAACTTTGAAGGTGAATTCCAACATTTATAACTAGAAATAAGGACAAGAACAATCATATCAGAGTTCTAATGTGATCCCAGGTCAATGAAATTCAAGAAGCCGCAATCATCTCTAACAAGGAGGCACCTCCTGCTTTCAAGCTCCTACTTCAAGAAGGACTACAACCTTGGGTATCAAACAGAGTTATAAAATGCTTGGATGGAGTAGGCTTTCCTTTCAACAAAGGATCCATCCACTCAATTTCGAGTCATGCCTGATTTATTGGCCAGAATGTTAATCCTATTGGTTGTTATTGCCCTTTGGTCAATCACTAATATTATCATCCTTACAGGTGTAACAACTCATTGAAAATTTGAAGGAGATAGGGACTGATATTGATGATGATAAATATTACACATCTTTATCAATATATAGACAAAATTAACTATTAGTTAAGAAGAACTAAAATTTTCGCTTTCACATTATGGTCAAAATAAGCATATAAATGATTTATAAATCCAATTTCCATCTTCAGCCTGTGAAGCCAGGCAGGCGGACACCAGGATGCAGATTGTGTTTCAATTATCCCCAGCTGTGAGCTTACAATGCAGTACTCTTTAAGCTTAATGAATTAAAGCTCCTGATAGGTTTAGGCTTAATTGTCAAGTGTTAAACGCAAGCAGCCAAGTGAAAGAAAAGTTTCCTGACCCTTTCAACAAAAAGATAAATTGATGAAGGGCTTGGTTTGGTGCTGAGGAGGAAAACAAGGATTCTAGTTGCAACTGCGAAGGGATTATCCCAGTTCACCAAGACAGTAAATAAGAAAAAAACGGGCAGCCACAGTTTCCTCATTAGCAACCAGAGTTTGTGTCGATCATCTACTTCTTCTGAAGCATCAAGTGACTCTAAATTATAATCATCCACAAAAATATCAAGACCTACATCATTGTAATTCAAAACATGCAGGTTGTTAGAACAAAAATAAAAGGATACAAGGAATTAGGTATGCATAACTAAAAGTAATACTTTGCAGGCATGGTAATATAAGTCTATTATATCAGGCAATCCACTCACCATCCATGGCATGTGTAAAACGAGGCCAACAGTAGACGGCTCCAACCACAACTGGTACACCAAAAATGCTTCTCACATTTCTACTTCCTGGAAAAATTGGAATATCAAGAAGGTTTCTCAGCAGTGGGAACCAAATGTCATCATGATTCATGAACAAACGACAAACCAAGTATTAGAATGATAAACAATGCCACAATGAAAAAAAGAAAATAGTGACGAGCCTTCTACTATACTTAAAAATGGAGCTTTAGGAAGATTGCTAATACAAAGAAAACATGACAAGATTACTAGTTTAAAAAAATAACACGCGCTAGCAATTTTTGAAAAGAGAAACTCATGGTACAAGCAATTCAATCATACTAATGAGTGCAAAAGTAGTTACTTCCATGGAAATGGCATCAAATCATGAGTTTCAAATTCCATAAAGTGTTTCATCAACCCGGTTGAACTCAGAAAACAATTCCTTTCAACAAGGGACAATCTTTTATCTACACACCAGTTCAAAAATTACAAATAACATAAAATCAGAGAGAAAATAATCCAGAAAACACTGAAATTTTATATATAAAAAAAAGGGTATTCACAAAATCAATAATCAAGAGAAGCTGCAAGTTTAGTTAAATGGGTAACAGTCAAATTTTGCCAAAATGAATTAAAAATGCAGAATTTACATAAAAAGGCAACTACAAAAGCAGAGAAAAGTCATTTAAAAAAACAAAACTTGCCTGATAAGCAAAAGTCTTGAACATATTTTCTCTGTATATTGAGCTTATACTCAAATTTTGAGGCTCTTTTTTGCAGTTTGGGTTCAATACTCTGTACCCATGTTTTCAAAGGTCCGATTATTCCATGAACTGCTGGAAAGGAAAAGAAAACAGAAAGGATATTTTTAAAAATTTTAAAATATAAGAAAAAAAGAAAAAAAATTTAGTTTAATACTTACATAGTTGCCGGGATTGAGAAAATGATTGTCTAATCGGAAGCAGAAATTTGGCTGTCCATGCCATCTTCTTCACCGCTGCAATTTTCTCTTCTTAATCGCCGCTTAACGTCTAAGGAGTAATAACAGTACCGAACGACGTCGTAGGGAAGAATTCCACATGGTCAGGCATATTTTACTCCTCCTGTCACGAATTGCTGACGTGTTTAGTTGGAATTGGTTGTTGGATTAAAAGCGAAAGCCGTTAAAAGAACATCCTCTCTATCGAATTAACCGATCTTAATCAGAGATGGTGGTAATAGGTTGGATCCGGACATATATATAAAATTGTAATTCATTTTATTGGATTTAAAATTAATTTAATCGTTTTAATTTAAAATAATATTTATAAAACATTATTTTTAATATAAATTATATTTTTAATAAATTAATAATTAAAATTAAAATATTAAATAATAATTTTATTAATATAATAAATAACTATAAAATTAAATAAATAATAAAAAATATTTTTTTATATAAATTCACTTGATCGAGGTTGAATAAATTTATCTAAAATCCAACTCTGACCTTAATTTTTAAAAAATAATTTAATTTGATTTAACATGAAACTCAAATTTAAAAAAAATTAATCATATAAAATTAAGTTTGAACATGATGGTTTTGAATAATTTTACTATCCCTAATCACAATTCACAATTATATGAAAAACATCAAAATTTTATGTGAAATCCACACTTATAACTAATAGACTCTTACATAATTTTTTATTATGATTGAATAATTATTTGATTGAAAAAAAAATTATAGGTGAGGCATCCTCTTTTTCAGTTGAAAAAATCTCTAGATTAAAAGTCTTGAAATGTTGTTCTTTATAATTTGTTAGGTCTAATAAACAAATATAAATGGATAAAAATAGAGTTGGTTTGTTTGTCAAACAATCTATTTATTTATATTCCGAATTTGAATAAACTTTACTTTGTTCATCATTTATTCTTTTAATTAACAAATTTTAAAACATTATTTATTATTATTTGTTAAACTTAATAAACAAATATAAACCGAATTTGTTTATGAAATCTTTAGTATGCATTCGTTCATTACAGCCTAAAAAGTCCAATGTAATTCCAATTTACAAATTCTCAGTCCCAAAATCTTCTACTAATACTTATGGTAATTTCAATTCAACCAAGTCAAATCCAAGGTAGTTCCATGCAAATCTTCCAAATATTTTATAAATTGTCAAAAAAATGTTTATGATTGATTTTTGTTTTTTATTTTTTCCAGGTGGTGGTAGAAATGGACCGAGATTAGCTGTTGTAGGCAAAAAGTAGGAGAAAAAACAATATCAAAGAAAAATTACTATGATGAGTTTCTGTTGATTCTAATAAGCAAGAAACTAAAGAGGCTTATAGGAGGCTGCCAAAGAAGTATCACCCTGATATTGCTTGCCAAAAGGTAAGTTCCTCACAAATTCCAAAATTTGCAAGTTTTTTCTATTTCTTATCTTAATGGTTTGGATTTAATGCAGTTTGCTTTATAGTTTGATAGGTTTCTTATCTTTGTTTAGGGTAATGAGTATACTCTAATGCCAAATGAGGCCTATAAATTAAGTGCCCATAAAAGATGATCTGAAGAGAGATTATGATGCTTCCATTGGTGCAATGAATCTAGAATTTAGTACAATGCTGATAAATAGGTTTCTTATCTTTTCTTCTTCTCTTGTTTCAGATGCTGTCATCAATATAGCCACATGATACCAATCTAGAGTTCTTTGTAAAGAATAAAACATTGCTCAGCCTATTATCTTGGAAGTTTATTCCTTTAAATAGCAGTTCATTAGAAACAATACATCATCATTGATGAAAAGAGAAAAAGATTGAAGTTTTATTCCAACAGTGAAACCTAATATGTGCACTATCAGATCTTACAAATCATATTAGGTCTAGAACATGCAGAAAGATCGGAAAAGAAAAAATTACCATGCAACAACTGCATTAGCTGTTGTGTTTTTCATAGCTAAGACCTCGACTTTCACTAAAATGGGAACCCTCCCAATGTTCAATCCCAAAAACTTAATTTTTACTTCCATGAATCAGTAGAGCTTGCATCTGCTTGTTCCGGCACAAGCTGCAAACTCATCTGCATCTCCTGCTACATGGTTCAAGCAGTGTTTTATCCTATCATTCACAACATCCTGCAATATAGAAAACCAAAAAAGAAGAAAGAGGACACTCACAGTCAGGTAAAAGTAACATAAGAGGAAAGGAAAACCATTTAGAACAATTATATTCATTAGTAGATCAAGAAAAACCGAAAAACAAGATACAAGATAAGAAAGATCAATTCACTTATTGATATTTGCACAATAACGAAGAAAGTTTCACAAAAACCTGGTACTTGACAATGTCTTGCAGATTCAAAACCTTATTTCTCAAGTTAAAGGTAAAATTAAGGAGTGTCTGGAAACATAGCAGAAGAAAACTATAAAAAAAAAAAAATACAAAGTCTACAGTGACCAATGAGGAAAACAAAAGAGTTCATACCACAACCAGCTCAGGCGGGCCAAGTGGTGCAGTTATTTGATATGATACATTGTTTGAGCAATAATAAAGAAAGTTTCACAACATTCCTGTACTTGACAATGACTTTTACATGCTACTTTGTTTCAAAACCTTATTACTCATGCTAACTGTAAAATTAAGGACCATTTGGAAACGTAGCAGGAGAAAACAATACAAAAATCATACAACGGCGATGGTAGGTGACCAATGAGGACTTCATACCACAAGCAGCTTGTGCAGTCCAAGTGGCGCAGTTATTATATACAATACACCCGGGTGATACTTTGCAGCATCAGCAGTTAACAATGGGATATCCTATGAAAGAACATAGTAACATACAGCAAAAATGGAATTAACCAAAATTCTTTAAACACCACATTTTTTTCTTTGCCAAGTTACCAGATGCAGATATAATGAACTACCTGGTACCAATGTCTTCCAGGGAAGAGAAAGAACGGGCTCACAATCACGCGAACAGCCCCTTGTTGAACACACAAACCAAATGCATCTCTTATCGATGGCTCTGCCAACTCCTAG
Source organism: Durio zibethinus (assembly GCF_002303985.1). The sequence continues at coordinate 10,839,614 of NW_019167860.1, read as the reverse complement.
TTACATTAACTGAAAATGTAAGAATTCAGTGCCCCATATATAAAACTATAGCATCTTAGAACGCATAAAAACATGACATCCGCCTTAAAAACACCAATTACAGCCCAATGTTGCTAAAAGCAGTGAACCAAATAAAAAAGACAACTTCAAAGCCAAAAACTTGGTTATCAAAATTGCCTTCTAGTTCTATCAGAAAACTATGAAAAAGGAAATTCCTTTAGAATTCATAGTTAAAACTGAAGAATGATTTACCATATGAGCAGGCTCAAAAACCGGGTACCCAGTTTTTTTCTCTAAACATGGGTACAAACTCATCTGAAACTCATTAAAAATAATAATAATAAACTCAAAAAGAGATAGACTAATGAATTATTTATCAGTTTAAACAAAAAGCTTACCCAGCAAGAGATTGGATTCTCGACGGCGTGAACCATGGTCCACGATGATGACTCCATCTTTTTCACCAACCCCATTTGGGAACCGTTTGAGTCCACCATTCTCAGAGCTCAAACTAGACCTTGCTGAGAAATCTTTGATCCTTGAAGGGTCACTTTGAAATTTTATGGATTTGAGGGGTGCCCATGTAGATTTTCTTGCAGTTTCATTAACTGAAGAGCTGTAATATGAAGGACTTAATTGAAAAACAAAGAGTAGAATGCTTGAAGAAATGAAAACAGTAATCAAATGTTTTTTACCTTTTAAAGGTGAGAGTCTGAGGGATCGATAACGACTTTATTGACATCATCGGAGCAACTCTTAACGAGTGAAGTGAATGCTTTTAATACGGACACGAAGGAACTAACGACGTCGTATCAATCATGAATATTAATATAATTTTCTATTATTATCTCTCCTTTATATTTAATTATTTTGGGCCGCAAGGAGACTGGGGCCAAACTTTTGCATGTGAACGCTGAGAGAAATTTTCTGCGATATTAACATTTTATCAACAAACTCTTAGGATGTATGAATAAAAAGAATATGCTCGGGTACAATGTATTTGTTATTATCATCAAAAAAATTGATAAAAAAATACTTTATATTTCATTCTAACTTTAATAATTAATAATATAAATACACTAGTGTCACATTTTGCTTGTTGCTGCGGTTGTTCTTTTTTTGAATTATTTTAATATTGAAATGTAGGTGTTAATTCAAATGTAAATAACCATCCAAAAGGGGTGAATTAGATTATCTATAAATTTTTTTTTCAAAAATAAATTTTAATCAAATATAAATTAAAAATTAAAATATAAAAGATATATGAAATTAAAATATAAATAAACAACAATAAAAATAAAATAATAAAGTAAAGAGATTAAATATTAAAATTTATGAAGATTCAATCATTTTTCAAAGGCACTTACATTCATAAAAATTCTTATAAACTATCTTCTAAGACTAAAGTACAACCTCTCGCTCCTTATCTTTCTATATTAAGATTGTAACCTCTAATTCTTTATCTTTTTAGGCTAAGGTAACAATTTCTAATCACTTAAAATGAGTTTTTACAAAAACTTTTAAAATTATTCAAAAGTATATATCACCTCTTAATTATAATTAAACTCTAATATTTTGTAAACTAAAGATATTTTACAAAGTTGAGTGTTTGCCTAATTAAAGCACAAATGAGAGACTAGAAATATACAAAATGATTTTTGAATACAAAGATTGAGAATTTAAGCTCTTTAATTTTCTTGGTAGATTTAAAGATATAGTTCTAAAAACTTTCTCCTTTATTTTTCTCTTTTTCATTGGTGCTTGAAGATCTCTTTATATAGAGAAAAATGATTTGTTGTTGTTTGGATTGAGTTAGAGAAAAAATGAGACATTAATCTCTTAAAAAATAGTCATTTGAGATTGTCTGAGATTAGGGGTTAGGGAACAAATCTATTTTCATAGGAAATCAATCAGTCATATTGGTCTTGTATTCGGAGTGGTTTTGGTAAATAGAACAATTGACTGCTTTAAATACTATTACGCATTCTACTTAATAATTTGATCATATTTTAACTTATACAAATCCATATCATAATCCATTTGAATATTTAAAAATTAAACTTAAGGAGATTTCTATAAATATAAAATTTAACATTTGATTCAATATATAAAAATTATAACGAATTTTCAAAACTACTCATTTTGCAGTTATTAGACAATCTGTATAGTTTTAGTAAAAATTCAATAATTTTTCTTAGAAAATGTAGATTTTAATTTTGTTTGGTTTATTAGATAGTAGACTTAAACAACTTTCTAACCATATATAATTCAAATATTAAGACTTTGTAAATCAATACAAAAAATAAAATAAAAACAACTTATTTTGTTATTTCAAATATCTAATTCAAATATTTTTCTTTATTATTTCAAGTAAACCTGTTCGAGGGTTGGATTAATTGTCCAAACTTGAAAGCTCGCCCAAAATTTGAGATGATTTGAACAAAAAATTAAAATCCGTTAAATTGATTTTGGCACAATTTTTAGACATGTTTAAATTTCAAGTTGAACCTTGGACAAAAGATTTAAAAGTTGAGTCCGACATAATCCGATAATAATTCACATATATATATAATATATATATGTGAATTATATATAAATTAATTCACATATATAAAAAAAATAAAAATAAAATATATATGATTAAACTTAAATTTTATTTTTAATTTATATATAATGTGAATTGAATATAATCTTTAATCATATTTTTTAATTTTTTATTATATAAATTAAGTTTAATAGGTAAGTTTGAAATTTATTTTTTTAAATTAGGTTAGACATAAAAAAATTTTAAAATCCAAAATTTTAGTTCAAATCAACTCTAAATAAATATATAAGCTATTAATATCAATTATTAGCTTAATTCAAACCCGATCAACCCCGGCAATAAATACCTTTAATTTTCAAGCCTATTTTGCTGAACTTAGCAATTGAATTTTAGTCATTTTGGTTAATATGCGGTGGACTACATTCTTCCCATGTTTCTTCGTAATATGAATTCCTTGCAAATTAGGCGCAACATCGGGAGAAAACAATCATCTGGTGGCTTATGGTAACAGTCTTATGGGACGTTGAGTCTTTTTAATTTTTCTTCCATCTACCGAAACTTGATAGCAATTTGTTCTTTTTATTTATCTTTAAAAAATAAAAATGAAAGCAAAAGGCAAAAGGCAAAAGGCCATAAGCATCTTCTTTGTTTTGGTTTTACTGCAAGATTTGTATTCTTTTAATTCATTAATTATTAATTTATAATTGCGTTAATTAGAGATAATAGGATTATTATAAGATTTAATTTGGTATTCAAGGTGTAAGATACTAGTTATAGGCATTTAAAAGTATTTTATGTGACGTGTTTAAATTGGATGCCTACAAAATGTTTTTTTGGTTTATTCTAATATACATAAGCATCATTATCCTTGCAAATGCCTATAGAAACATATCCACAAACAATACCACATACAATAAATTCATTTTCAAAGTCGATTAGACTTCCTTAGGCAAAATGATTATGACTTAGTCGTGTTTTCACTTTGTTGATTGGAAAGGTGGAAAAAGAAAATGATGAACAACTTTTTATATGTGATTTTAGGAACGGATTCAAAATTTATGTTTCGTGGGGACAATTAATATAGATGATATTAAATATAAAAAAATAAATTAACTCAAACACATAAAAAATTATTTTGTTTATACACAAAGATAACACATTATAATTATTTTTTATGGCTTTCTTATTGAGAAAACAAACTTTTCAAATATTATTTCTTTTATTGGGATAATAGTCTAAAATCTTTTTTCATAACTTTGGATTCAATGAAAATCATTTAGATCTAATTAAACATGAACTTGTTTTTTAAAATATTGTGTGTTACTATTATTTGATTTCAAATGATTACTTCATAATTGACTTTCTTTTAATAAGATATTTCTTTAAATCTAATTAAATTAGATAATTTAGTTTATGTAATTTCTAATAAATAAGAAGATAATGTTGTAGTTTGTATTAGATATTGTAATGTAATTATGCAAACAAAATCAACATGCATATTTTGGTATGTATTTTGAATTTTAATTAAATAATATCATTTTATATATAAAAAATAATTTCGTAGAAATTAAATTATTTCATTAATCAACTTAAGAAAGTACAACATTCTTTGATCTTAATTCATTTATAATATAAATAAATTATAAATTAAGCACCAAATCAAATTATTTTACTAATATAAAAAAGAATTTATATAGTAAACAAATATTCTATCACATTAACAAATGATAATAAATACAAAGAAAAAATCCAAAAAAAAAAGTAATTAGTTACTTAAATATATTGATGGAAGAAAAAAAATGTTCACTCAATTTGTTTCTTTGGTTTATTGGCTTTTTTTTTTTGTCCTCTTGTTATTTCTCTAGTTCTATTATTTATCTACTGTAGAAAGAAAATCACTTTTTATTTTACTTTTATTGTTTTTAAATAAAATGCTGATCCTTGAATAAAAAATTATTTATAAATGTTTATTTAATTTATATTTATACACGTGACTCTATTATTTTTGTAAAATAAGTCATTTACATTGCAATTATAGTTTTGCTCTTTCAAACATTTATAAAAGTGTCTTATATATTTTAATTTTTTCATTTTTAATGGGGTAAATTTTATAAGAATTACAATTTTTAAGGATTTTTGTAATAATTTCTAGGATATTACGATCTTAGTGGGGGTAGCTACCCCATTGCCCCTATTGTAAATCCGCCATTTTGTGACTCAATTTTTTGATTAATTTTTCTTTTCTATCCTCTTAGCTAATGTGTATTTTTCATATGGCAAATAAGCTTTTTTATTTTTTTAAATTCATGTCCATGAGTGTTTGAATTCAAGCCAAAAAAAAAAAAATTGGAATAAAGTAAATCTAAACATCACGCATGCATGCATAACCTGAAGTCACATGCAAGTCCTAACCTCTATTTTAAATGAATAATCAAGTGAATAATTAGATCACTAATTTGGTGAATAACATATGGTGGAGGCTAAAGAGTTAGATTTTGATGAATTTTGAGGCCCAAAATTTCAAACCACACCAGCCTTAAGTAAGCATATAAGCTATTAATACCAAGTATGAGCTCGATCCAAACCTGATCTATCATAATCCATGAATACCTTTAATTTTTAAGCTTATTTTGCTGAACTTAGTAATTAAATTTTAATCATTTTGGTTGATATTTGGTGGACTACATTCTTCCTATGTTTCTTCGTAGTATGAATTCCTTGCAAATTAGGCACAACATTGAGAGAAAACAATCGTCTAGTGGCTTATGTTAATAGTCTTATGGGATGGGTTAGCACGCGAATTGGCGTGCGAGTCAGCGGGTCGCTCCATTGGTCATAACTCCAAAACGACGTTGTTTTAATAGACCTATAAAAAGCCCTTTTATTTTTCTTAAATTTTTTTCAAAGCCTCTCTCTTTAAAAAATCACCTCCCTTACCAGTTGTTGTGAAACTCAAATTTTGGCTAGTTGCCATTATGTATTGATGGCCGAAATCTTTCACTATGGCTAAAAAATTCAAAAAATTTCAAATCCTAGCCTAATTCCCAATATCCGATGGTTGGAAAACTCAAATGACCGTAAAAAAATTCATCTTTTTCAGATTTTGATCAACTTAAAAAAATCCAAAAAATTCACAAAGTAATTCTTATAGCCTCCTAAAAACCTTTCTTAACCCATATTCCAAAAAGAAAAAAAAAATTCCCAAATTTACTAGATCATGATCTCTAGTTTTATTTTTTTATCAATTTTTTTTTCGTTTTTGCTACTAGTTCCTCAATTCAAAAAGGACTGTGATTTTTTTAGCTTGTGTTTTTTTTTTTAATTTTTTTTTGCTTTGGTTGAATGGGTTTTGGGTAGGTCCAGTGTATTCGGCACTAGGTAGAGGCTCAGATGAAGGTGTGCAAGGATAATGATGCTAGTGCTGGGTAGAGGTAGGGGTGAAGCACGACGTGGGTGGTTTTTTTTTTTTTTTTAAGGTTTGGCAAAATCGCCCTTATCAAAAAATTTACTGTGAAAATTTCTTAAATAAAATGCTCCTTATGTTTTTTTTTTTGCCATGTTCTCCTCATTCGTTCCCTGTGTCTTAAATTGCTTGGCTTTTATAAATCCAATTTAGACTAGTGTTGGCAGCCCAACCCGTTCTCCGTGGATTTCGATCCGACCCGACCTCACAGAATCTTTCATTTTTTTTAAAATCGAATTTCAGGTCGGGACGAGTAGGGTATTATTAAGAAAACATAGACGTCGGGTCGGGTTGGGTTCAAGTTTTAGACAAACCCGACCGACCCGACCCGATATTATATAAAAATTATTTTTTAATTAATTATTTAATTTTTATTTATATATTTTATATATTTATATAATTATATATTTATATTTTAAAAAATCATATTTTATTAATTTTAGGTCGGATCGGGTACGATTTATACAATATTTGTCAGGTCGGGTTTGGGTATGAAAAAATAAAAAAAAAATTTGGGACGGGTTCAAATTTTTTATTATAAAGTCGGATTAGGTTTGAGGCGAGCAAAAACCTGCCCCAACCCGATCCGTTGCCAACCCTAATTTAGACTTTAAATCCTAAATATCTGGGATTCAAGAAAACTTTTATGGCCTTTTTAATTTGTGCTGCAAAATTAAGTTTGTGATAGGTTTTAGGAGATGAAAGAAAAAAAAACCATTCTAGTTGCTTGATTTCAGCTGCCAGAGTTGAAATCGAATTTTTTATTTATTTTGTAAGATTAATCAATAATAATAATAATAATAATAACCAAAAGAATATCTAAAATGACCTAGCATAGAAATAATCCAAAAAAAAAATTTCAATTAAAAACTCAATCAAATCAAAAATTAATTTAAATTTATCTCGACATTACATCTGACTTTTCGAACAAAATAGGTATCTACAGTACCATACCCAAAAAACAAGCATAGAGGTTGAAAGACTTCACCAATCATTTTAAGTTCATATCAAAAAGGTAGAATTCCAAAAAAGTAAGAAAGTTGGTGCTGGTTTCCAAAAATCATGAATGTCTAGAAAGGCTTCACCAATCATGTCATGTTCATATCAAACAGAAATTAATTAAAACTTTGATTAGTATTTTGTTTGTCATTTGAATTTAATTTTTACAAGGTGTTCTATTTTTAGGTGCTTATTGATTACATAAAGCAGCAAAATGGTGGGCATGAAGCTAAAAGTACCATGAAAGTTGTTAGCTAGACCATTAATGGTTCAAATACAAGAACTATGAATTTTTTAGGTTCAATGGATGATAAAAGTTGTCGACTTTGGAAAGACTTGTCATGATTTCTTTTTTGTACAATGATTGCCAAGTGTCATAACAGTTTTAGGATTACTAGACATTTAATTTTAAAATAATAAAAAATGAGAAAGTCATCACCAATATTTTTATAATATAATTGACTACCTAAAAATTTATCTTTTTAATAAAGTAGTAAAACGAATTTAAAATTTATCAAAAAGATAATTTTGGTATACAAAAACAAAATTAGGTTCAGGATTCGATTTTGTGTGGAGAAGGATTAGCACTCCCATGATACCTTTGAAAATTGGTATCTTAATCATACATTATTTTTGGTGTTAGATAAAAGGGTTTCGATTTGAAATTTAATAATATTTTTTTTGAAAAAGAAAATAATTTTATTAAAATTCGTTATTTAGGAATATCAAGGAAATTTTTAAATTTTAAGAATTATTTTAAAATTCTCCAACGTCTAGGTAGAATTTACAAATAACTATTTTCACCTAAGATTTGCCGTAGCATTTCTTAAAATGAAAATAACGTTCTTCATAAATGATAATTATTGATGACTCTCTAACATCTAGGCAGAGTATGAAGAATTATTTCCCTTAGAATGTTAATTTAGTTTTATTTAAATTGACAAAGAATAATAAAAGAGACTATCTACTAAATAGAATTTTGGGTGAGCTGAGTAATAATTAAATTGTAAGAATTAAAATTTAAAATGAATAAAGGATGAAATGGAAACCTTAGACCGACCATAAATGAATTTCAATATGCATATAGCTGATGTGGCTCTAGTTTATTAGTGACCCGATCTAAAGAGTTTGATGTAATTATACTGTACCCCTATTTGAAAAAAAAAGTGGTACCCAGAGCTTGAATGTGATAAGTTGAGCACATGTTGGGATAGTCATCGAGATTTGTTTTGCCCTTTAGCTCACTCATCACGTCCTTGAAAATTACGTCGATGTCACATGAAACATATATAGGGACCTTAGTGAATTCATCCTACTTTGTAGAACTCTTACCCTCACCATTACTTTTTTTTGTCAAGGTACTCATTTTTTCTTGACCTTCATCGAAACTCCCCTCATCAGAAGAATCTAACTCTTAGGTGAGAGATGGATCTTGAGCAAGAATAATGAATGAAAATAGCTTGATCCCAATGAAAGAAGAGCAAGTTGAAGATCCTTTAGTAAAAGATGAGATGTCAAGAAAAATAAAATGAGGGGGGAGAGTAGAAGTGGTACAAAATGAAGGAAATTGAACCCCAGAATGGGGAATACTTGAAGAGAAAAGAAAGTTGACCATAAAAGATAAACCAATTTGAAAGATAAGGAAAACTGATAGATTTTAAAGTTTTAAATTGATCTGAGCACACACTCTTTAGCGCTCAAAACCTGCTTGCCTATTGCCTGAGCATTTTTTTCATTACGTCGCTACCCTTATTCGAAAATCGGATTGAACCAATAGATCATCTTTGAATAGTTACGACCTTCAATAATAAAGAGGATCAGATCCTTATCCTACTACTCTTACTAACCTTTCCTTGGCTCTACCTTATAGCTCTTAGTCCATCTAAAACTTATACTAGAAGAC